>VYZW01051818.1:13081-28022 GCA_013401315.1 Balaeniceps rex
AAAATTTTCATAGCAGCATAATTCCAACAGATTTCAAAGGGTCTTATACTTCTATATCACTTAGCTCTTTTCTTCATGCCATTTGTAGTATGATATCACTGAGATATGGTTATATTCCAGGGTTTGAAGAATTATTTTCTTTTTATATTTCATTTGCAATTTAAGTTAAATTCCTCATAAGAAAATGAAATTAACTAAAGTTGTTTGTTTATTTAATTTAAAAAAAAAATAGTAGTATAACACTAATGAAAAAGCAAGTTTTGTGCAAAGTCTTACAGCTAAATGTCAGGAATCATAAAGTACAAATAATTTTGATTTCTTACTGGATTTGAAGATTTGTACACAATAAAATGGCTATATATCTTAACCTTGGATAAATAAGACAAAATTCAGCACCTCATTTTCAGCAAAGATGAGAAAACAATAAACTTGGGTCCTATTTATCTCCTGTTATTCACAATAGCTCACGGTTCTGACTTCATAAAGTGCTAATAAATCTGATAACTCAAATGGCTTGAATGTAAAACATTTTCAAAATGCAATAAAAAGCATAATTTTGCTTTTTTGTTCTCTATTTCAGAATTGCATGTTTCAGTTCAAGCCTGATATTTCTCAGAAAGATGAAAAGTAAAACATAAACCTTTTTAAGCATACATTTATTCACCAGAATTTAAATCTTGTTGCTGCATAGAAGCTAATAAGCAAATTTGTTCTTTTTCTCTGACACTGTTTTGAGCAAGCTTCTCAACTCAACATATTTTTAAAAATAATATTGAATAAATGTTACTAATAGTAAGATAGAAAAGTTGTTGTTACCATGAGTGAACTGAAAGTAAATTGCTGAAAAAATGTCAACTGATGACAGCTCTTCTAATAATTTTTATGATGCCTTAAACATCTGTCTTACTGTTAATATGCTTATCTCACAGCTACTTACCGTCAGTTTTATGTGGTGATTATTGGTCTTTGAAAAAAAATGCCCATGTGAACTGTCCATGGATTTCTCCAAATGTATTTGAGGTTTTGCCCATTTTAATCATCATCCACAAACAAATAGGACTGACCCATATACAGACGAGGAAAAGGAGTAAAACCACTTAATTTTTTGCAGAAGACAGAGCCTTTTAGTCACAAAAGATCAGTACAGAATTCTTGATGTGATTGCACATTTGTCTTACATAAAATAGTAGGGTTTTTTTCTTTTTTTTTTGATTGCTAAGGATTTCAGACCAATATAGAGACACTGTTCAACACTGTTAAAGGTAACATGCTAACTCAACTTATGGACTAAATGAGTGGCAAACAAACAATTTATTTGGCTGAACACTAGACAGACAATAGTTTTTCTTACACCAAAACTCATCTTTTAACACATATGTCTGTCCCTTATTCCTTCTCACCATTAAAAGATATTATTGTCCATGAGACCCTTCCATCAAAACGAACTAATGAAGACTGGACAGATTTCCATACTATTATCAGCTAGTCAGAAACTATTTTTTTCCCATAATCTGTTTTGAAGAACTGTAGTTTCAGTTACCAACTTAGAACATAAAATTTTTTCCACATTAGCTTGTCTGGCATCATAAAGTTACTAATCTTACAAAGCTAAAGCCAAATATGGTAACTTAGCCCAAGACCAGCTTTTAATGACAAGAAAATGCTATTGCCAATAGCTTCTTTATTGTAACATTTTCATAACAATAAGTTTAAGTTTTCAAGACAACTTATTTTTGTTTCAAAAGGCAAAATGTTTTGAAGTGACAGAAAAGAACTGTTAATATTGATCTAAACTAGTATGGCTTTTTAGAATTAATTTTGGAAAAAGCATATAATGATGCTGTTCACCATAAAAAGTATGACAGGAGGTACAGTCTTTAATAGTAAGACCAGCTGTTCTTGGGGTACTCAGTTGCCTGAGCTGGAAGCCAGGGATGGGGAGAAGAATTAAGACCCCATAATCGAAGGGGAAAGAGTTAGCGAACTCCCACACCACTTAGACACTCACAAGTCTATGGGGCTGGATGGGATGCACCCCAGGGTACTGAGAGAGCTGGTGGAAGTGCTCACCAAGCCACTTTCAATCATTTGTCAGCAGTTCTGGCTAATTGGGGAGGTCCCAGTTGACTGGAAGTTAGCAAATGTGATGCGCCATCTACAAGAAGGTCCGGAAGGAGGATCCAGGGAACTACAGGCTTGCCAGTCTCACCTCTGTGCCAGGGAAGGTTATGGAGCAAATCATCTTGAGTGCCATCATGCGGCACGTACAGGACAAGCAGGTGATCAGGCCCAGTCAGCAGAATTTTATGAAAGGCAGGTCCTGCTTGACTAACCAGATCTCCTTCTATGACAAGGTGACCCACTTAGTGGTTGAGGGAAAGGCTGTGGATGTTGTTTACCCGGACGTTAGTAAAGCCTTGGACACCATCTCCCACAGCATTCTCCCAGAGAAACTGGCTGGTCATGGCTCGGACAGGCATACCCTTTGCTGAGTAAAAAACTGGCTGGATGGCTGGGCCCAAAGGGTGGTGGTGAATGGAGTTAAATCCTGTTGGTGGATGGTCACAAGTGATGTTCCCCAGGGCTTAGTATTGGGGATGGCTCTGTTTAGTATCTTTATCAATGATCTGCACAAGGGAGTTGTGAGCACCCTCAGTAAATTTGTGGATGATGCCAAGTTGGGCAGGAGTGTTGATCTACTTGAGGGTAGAGAGGCTCTTCAGAGGGGCAGGCTGGATAGATGGGCCAAAGCCAACTATATGAGATTCAACAAGGCAAAGTGCCAGGTCCTGCACTTGGGTCACAACCCCATGCAATGCTACAGGCTTGGGGAAGAGTGGCTGGAAAGCAGCCTGGCGGAAAGGGACCTGGGTTTTTTGGTGGACAGCTGGCTGAATATGAGCCAGCAGTGTGCCCAGGTGGCCAAGAAGGCCAATAGCACCCCGGCTTGTATCAGGAATAGTGTGGCCATCAGGAGTAAGGATGCGATTGTTCCCCTGTACTTGGCACTGATGAGGCCGCACCTTGAGTACTGTGTTCAGTTTTGGGCCCTTCATTACAAGAAAGACATTGATGTGATAGAGTGCATCCAAAGAAGAGCAATGAAGCTGGTGAAGGGTCTAGAGAACAAGTCTTATGAGGAGCAGCTGAGGCAACTGTGGTGGTTTAGTCTGGAGAAGAGGAGGCTGAGGGGAGACCTTATCGCTCTCTACAACTACCTGAAAGGAGGTTGTAGTGAGGTGGGTGTTGGTCTCTTCTCCCAGGTAACAAGCGATAGGATGAGAGGAAATGGCCTCAAGTTGCATCAGGGGAGGTTTAGATGGGATATTAGGAAAAACTTCTTCACTGAAAGGGTTATCAAGCACTGGAACAAGCTGCCCAGGGAACTATCCCTGGAGGTATTTAAAAGACATGTAGATGTGGAACTTAGGGATATGGTTTAGTGGTGGACTCGGCAGTGTTAGGTTTACTGTTGGACTCGATGATCTTAAAGGTTTTTTCTGACCTAAATGATTCTATGACTCTATAAAAGTTGCAAAGGTTTTGGCGGTAAAGTTGTGAACTGGTTACTTAAAACTTATTTCCTATGTACATGAGACTAAGGTGGTGTTCTTGCCTGGCAGCCAGACCCCACATGTAGTAGTACTCATTTCCAGGCTTACTCTTTCCCTAATGTAAAACATTATTTGAACAAGCATAGCTGGCCCAAAAGAGACTAGTTCTCAAACAACTATTTACTATTAAAGTCTAATAATATTATGGTCAATGCCAGAACAGAGATAAGAGATGTACACAGATCTTTAGTTTTACACAGAATCAGCTTTCATCCAGCTAATATTCTCAATTTTTGTCATGTTAGCAACAGAGATAACTTATTATAAACATATATAAAAGTATTTGTCTTGCCTATATCACTTCACAGGTATCTTCAGGAATTGTGATATTTTCTGGGAAATGTTATTACTCTGTCCCAGATTCAAGACTCCCACCTTTAAGCACTTCACTAAGAAGTCTAATTCAAGGGTCTTGTCACAGGAGAAACAAATGGAGAGACACACGGGTAGATGAAGACAGTGGTTCAGACCCTAGTAAGATTATATATGTGCCTTCTCTTCACTAAGAGAAAATCTCAGGTAATGGAGTTGTTAATTTGGGTTCTTTACTACTCTACTACTGACATACAATAAGATCGTGGGGAGACTGAATTTATGATGGCTATTTTTTGAGCCTGGTAAACATGGAGAATAAACCTGCTCTCCTGGACCTGATATGTTTTCTTTCAACTCCAACCACCCA
Organism: Balaeniceps rex; assembly: GCA_013401315.1. Taxonomy (NCBI): domain Eukaryota; kingdom Metazoa; phylum Chordata; class Aves; order Pelecaniformes; family Balaenicipitidae; genus Balaeniceps; species Balaeniceps rex. The sequence continues at coordinate 17,378 of VYZW01051818.1, forward strand.
TTCTGTGTCCCAGAACATGATAGGGATTGATGGATATCCAGGAAGAGAAACCAGAATGCTTGTAAATCTCAACAACGTAAAGAAGAAATGGAAAGTTTTTGCTGTTGAGATCACCACAAATCTCTCTTTCTTCAACTCTTACTGCCCAGAGTAGAACACTGCATCTGTTCACATTCGGAAGAAAACTTTAGTAACTCCATAAGGTAAAAAGGAGGAGGGAATTATTCAGAGGAAAAAAACAATTGAAACTTTAATATCTAACATTTACCGGCAAAAATAAAGAAATAAAAAACATTGGCCACTTCCCTTGCTCATTCTCCAGTACACTAGAATATCAAATTTCAGTAAGAGAGTGTAAGAAGTGAAGACACCATAAAACTAATCTAATCAGAAGTTCATGTCTTAAATCAAGCTACACAGTTTTACAGATTAACTTAAACTTTGATTTTGCCTGATATTCAACCCCTGATCTCTTATCCAGGATTTACTTCAGTTTGCTCTTAAAAAGCAACACAGAATTAAGATATAAAGAAAAGTTAAAAAAGGGAGGAATTTTCAAGTGGAAGATCACAAATTTTCTCATAGTCATAGCCCTCTCAAACTTACCCTCAACCTTAAAAAATCAAAACAAGAAGTCATGTGCCCAGTGTTAATTGGCCAAATAAATTGGAACCAAGGTGTAACTTCTGCAACCTGAAGAGTCTGCCCACAATTCATTTTTACTTTGCTAGGTGAAAAAGTATTAAAAATCCTTCCTTTAAGTCTCAGTCTTTTCCCTGCACCAAGTGAAGTCTGTCTTTGAGTCTCTCATTTTAAAATCTAATTGATTTCAGAGTCTTACCTGGTTATAATGTTGGCGGGGGGTGGGTGGGGGAGCATATTCCTTTATAAAGTCACCACTTCACTATCCTACACTTTATCAGCCCACAAAATCTTGTCAAAAAATTGTACTCGACAAATTTCCTTGTGAAGACACTACTGTGTGGACTGGTAGTGGCTAAGACAGCAGTCTCTTAGTAACTTCCTCTGCTGTAACTTTATACAGTGGAAGAGTAAAGAAAATGTAACTAAATGGCTTCTGCATGCTTTTGGGCATGCACTCGCATGAGGAAAAAAAAGGTAGCTCTTTTGTTTCTACAAATAAGCAAATAGTTTAAAGCACAGAAAGTTTCCACCTTCTCTCACTTCTCAAAATAAGCTTCCGTATTTTTTCCTAGGGACTAGAGGCGAAGCCTGACCATAACTCCCATTGTATTTCATGGGTGTAGGAGTTGACTATGCTTTCATATGTTCTTACACAATCCTTCTTCTTACCTTTTTTTTATCTCCACCAAATATGTTAGCAACAAGCACTAAGACCGAATAGTTATTAAAATGTAATCAGCAATATCTGAGGATATGTTCAATGCTAATATGCTTTTGGGCATATCTGATTAATTTTGCTTTCTGCTGACTTCAAGGTTTCAAAGTTCTTTGTTATGGCAGACTGGAAGATATGCCTAAATATTTTTGACTGGAATAATACATTCTAAGTTTTGAAAGATACAGTTATTTGAAAGACCAATATAGCATATGTTTGAATATGTTCAACTGATTCATAAAAGTAACAGATACAGCTGTTACAACTTGCAATTCCAACACTAATACATATATTTGTTTGTGGCAAAGCAGTCAGTTAAATCAGCAAATTCACGCACAAAAGCTAACAAATACTTTTCCATTATTTTTCTATTTTCCAATGACTAAAAATTAGAAAATGATTCATATTACTTGCACTCAGTGAAGTTGGGTTAATTTACACCACTTTCATCTGCAATTATGTCAGTGAACTTAGATTTCTAGCTGATTTGAAAAGCATTAGATTTTAATATTTATTATCATAGTACTCCTGGACATGCAAGAGATTTTTTTTTTTTNTTCAAAAATGTATGAAAGAATAACCACGTAACTGCTTTGAATATTTCCTAATATGGAGGAAAAGATTTTTCCCTCAGTGAAATAACTCTCTCCCCCTCCCCCGCCCCCCATTTGATAACCTTTAAGGCAGATCCTTTGTTTTGAATATGCTTGTCTGAATGTTGTTTTGAACATTGGCAGCTTTTTCTGATTTCTCAGTAATTGGAAGCATCTGACAGTGCACAGAGCTTAGGTTTTTCTACTGTGACATGGTTAGTTAAACTAGATAGACTTTTTTTTCTTCAAAGGGCCAGGATTCACTTACTAAGGGGGAAGCAAGAAGAGACTATTTTGTTTATATTAGAAATATTTCTTGTTTTTGCAGACAGCATCCTGCCAGGGAATTAATGTGACCTCTTCAGAATTAAGCATCTCAGACCACAGTTTTCCTGGAAAGTGTTTGAGACATTAAGCTACATGCAAACCAGCGTAGAGCCAAGTCGAAGCAGATTGCATAGTACTTTCTGTGTGATCAAATCACAAAACACAGCTTCAGTCTTCTCTTAAGTGTGACAGTAAACAAGATATAGAATAAATATTAATACAGTCATCTCCTTTTCCCAGAATCATGATTTTCTTTAAAAGAGTTTATTTGACACCAGTGAATAAACAAGACAGGAAACCTAAAATATAGTCTGTTAATACGTCATTAATAAAAGGTAGCTAGTGTCACCAGGGTTCAGCTTCACAATGTGATATGTCTATTTTGGAAGGACTTCAGAATTCTCACCCTCAGTAGCCAAACAGCTTTTTGCTTTTCAGCTTTTTAACTGAGTATCACAACACCTTCAAAATGTATAAAGCAGTAGAACTACCTTGATTTAAGTTTTGTTATGTACTAGCATCAGGAACACTGATTTTTTACTGACTCAATACTTTAACAGTTTCTTGGACATTTTCTGTGAATCCTGGTGGAAATATTTCAGCAGTCTGCATCAGGAATTGTTTTGCAGTTACATGGTGTTGTACAGGGACTACAGCGTATCTACAACCAATGCAGAAGGCCAAAATTATCTCAGAATAGACTAGTAGGGAAATCACTGAATCAATATATGTACTACAAAGAAGAAAGCCAAACTTAAGTTTTTCCCATGTTTGCCTCTTAGCCTTATGCTCAAGTGTAGAGCAATTTCACAGAGAGAATATGTAGACAACAATACACAATTAGTACTTGAAATCTCTGTTCAGTGGTGAATTAACATGTATTTCTCACTCAACACTACAGAACTTCTTTCATAAATATGAAAAAACACTACAGTATGGTCTGGAGAACTAGACCAGAGAGGCAAATTTTTTACCCAAGTCACTGATAAACCATATCTTTGCTTGACATCTTCAGCAGTGGAATGTTATTTTCTTGTCCATAGTTTTGGTTAGAAAACCTCTATCAGAGACCTTTTTGATTTCTCAACACTATTACACATGTGTGTGCATTTCAATGAAAAGAACAGAAAAATATATAGAGGTCAGAGTTTGGCTGCATGCCATTAATGTTAATCCAGCTTTTGGGGGATTTTAATTTTTTCAGGCAGACTTTATGAAATTTCATGGTACAACTCCACCATTCTTAAAAATAATTGTACAAAAATAGAAAAAAAATATTAAAGGAAAAAATATGTGCAACTAAAATAGCTGAGGATTTTTAGACGTTCACTGAACAACCTTCTTTTTGCTGAACTGAAAATATTCCAGAATGGCTTTGGTATTTACATTTTTAGGAAGTTTGAACTCATATAATTTAAAGGATCTGCTCTAAATTGAAGAAAAGTTGATTGTTATCATTATTCCAGAAATTTTTCCAACACAGGTGTCTGAAAGTGTATGCACACTGTGGAGACTGATAAACCAGTATATTAATTCTTCCACCTTTCAGGAAATGGGCGTATTACAGAGAGACATTATTTTTGTGATATAAAATTATTTGAAAGCCAACAGTTTAGCTCTTTGACTCAGTTATTGAAAGTCACAGGTCATTTTGTCTAGCTGTAAGTATTTTTTTCAGGCTTTCCAGATAGCAAAGATTTTTCCCAGTTAGGGAAGATAGATTTTATATTGTGCTTTATTTGCTTTGTTAGGAAACTTGACTGACTGATTCACAGTGTCTCTATAACATTACATTCCAGTCTTCATATATTGAAAATGAGAGAAGGAGAGATGGAAACATTCAGCAGTGGAATACAAAAATCCTGGATCTGACTTCAGATGTACTGAAGGCCTTCCAGTGAAGTGCAAGGTAAAATATACATATCAAAATTTATTTTAAGTCATCTATTAACAGTTGAGGGATAAAATGGATAAACTGTTTAGTGAAAAAAAAGCCTCAACTGCAACAGTCTTATGAAAAATAGTTACTCATGTAACTCTGAAGCTTCAGATCATCAGCTATCAAGTTTTATTACCTCATCATTGACACTAACTGATTTTTTTACTAGTTAGAAGGATCATTTACACAACACAGAGTGTCCTTCTTCTTTTATTCCATCTTTGAAAATCAATTTCTTTCCTATTTCACTTGCTGTACGGCTGCATGTGTCACATTGAATGTATTCAGATTTCCTAAAGTAAATAATCTGAGCATCCTAGATATGTATATTTTGTATTCCTCGGTGTTGACCACATTTCTTTCAGCTTCATGTTACAGGGGTAAACCAAATATTAGACTTCTTAATATTTTTCCAATTTCCTTATCTTTTTTCTAGAAAAATCTTAATGCTAAGGTTGTCCAGGATGCCTTCTGAGGTTTACATTCCATGTTTTTATAACGAAAAATGTAAGAACAACTAGTATTTTCTCTTGGTCTTTTAATTGTACTAAATCAATAACAACCAAAGAGTAATCTTTGCTATTCCATACATGTACTAATGGAGTAGAGCTCTTTGGACAAAAATAATGGAGAGACCAAGCTAATGACAAATATCTTTAGTTTTCTTCTTCCAGTACATGACAGTATGTTTAAATTATTGAATTTACTCTGACATTCATAACACCTAACTTCCTTTTCAGTGATAAAGTATCATCTGTAGAGTATATTTTTAATGTTCCCCTCTGAGGCAGTGAGAAGTGATTTAACCATAGTCATTAATGAGTCAATGCAAAAATAAAAACGTATTGCTTCTCAGATCTTTTTTCCTTAGATCTGTGATTATGCATCAATACCATGGTGCTTCTCATAAAAAACAAAACACCACAAACCAGAAGTTTTTCTGTTTTTTTCTTTCTTGATTTTTTGTTTGTTTGCTTTTCTGATGTTGTTTTCAACTGAACTGTAAAGCTTTTTTCATGCAAAATTTTCGGTGGGTTTGCAAATAAAGTTTCAAGAACACAGGAGGACTGAAATAAAAGTAACGGAAATTTTCCCATGCATATCATTGTTTTGTTTAGGAACAGGGAAATAACCATCAGTGTAATTCTTTGTCATGGATTTTTCCCTCGGCTTTCCTCAAGTTCTTCTTTAGTTTTAGTCTTAGTCTTTCCTGCCCACAGTCAACACATGCCAGTCTAAGTTTCCATCTACTTTTATTTTGTTGTCATCCCATATCTTCTTTTTTTGGTGCTTTGTTCTCTTCACAGAGCTATGTCTTTTGTTTCTCGCTACTGCTCATGTCATCATACATGCTTCTTTCTAGGCATTCCTCCTTGTCTAACTCTTCCTCTTCTTCATTTTAGTCTAACTCCTCTTTTCTTTTCCTTGCCACTCCTTTCTCCTCTACATCTGTCATCTTCAGTACAGTAAATCCTGATTTCATCACGAGTTCTTCTCTACTATATTTTTTACTTTCAGGTTCCCATGCACAGTCTTTTTCCACATTCTCTTGTTCATGAAGTGTCTCTAAATTGTGTATTTTGTCCTTGCAGCCTTGTCCCTCTTGTATGCTTTGTCTTTCACTCAAATCCTATGTGAACTCCACCACTGTCTTCTACTGCATTTCCAGTCCTAAGATCTTTCTTATGAAGTCATACCAAAAAATAATTTCAATATAACCACCCAAAGACATTGTACATCTTCACCATGCCAGCATCTTCATTGTACAGACACCTCTGTTGTCAACATTCAGAAAAAAAAAAAAAAAAAAAGAAAAAATCTTCCCAATTTCACAGATACTCTCCTATTTTCTTCTTTTTGTTTTCTGATTTCCCTAGTCTTTGTTTACTTATGTTTTAAGACTTTATTATTCTTCCCCTCTTTTAACTGTTAATCAGAAGGGACTAAAAGTCTGAAAAATTTATTGTTTATCATACCACAGAGTCCCTCATAGACTTTGCAAAAATAAATTTAGAACCAGACTATGAAGTCCCTAAATATAAACAAGTTACCAAACAAGTAAACAACAACTCTACCTTTCTTCTGCAAGAAAAAAGACCTTATTGCTTTCTTATCAAGGTCCATGCTCTTTCCAAGGACAAGCCCAACTTGTACTGCACTATTTTCTATTCTTTATTCAGGTTAGTAACTGTAAAAAAATGGATATGTTTTGGGAAACAGATATTCCTGAAATACATTACAAGCCTAACACAGTAAGCATAATACTGATGGCATGCATCTAATAAAATGTTGTTATTGATATGTTTCCATAACTGAATGGAAAGGTCAGCAAGAATAAGAACACTGAGTTTTTAACATAGTGAGTATAGATCTACATTTCAATGAATAATCTGATATGGCCAAAGTTTATCTCCTCAAATAGAACAATATGGTTAAATCAATTTCGTTTTCTTAAGAGTCAGACATGGGGTCATAAGAAAAAAAAAAACAGAAAACAAAAGCATCCAGTAGAGTGCCTAACTTTGATAATTGTATTCAACATCATTAATCTCTTCTCAGCATGCTTCATACTTCATATATTTTTTAAAAAACCTTTATGTCCATAGAATTAGAAACTGTTTTACTCTTTTTACACTTACATTATTTTACTCATTTTATTTGGCTAGATACTACATTTGCCATGCCATTCTGCTACACATTTTAGAAATCAATTAATAATAAATTATAAAAGACGTTTCATATCATGTATATACATCAGCAGTTTTCAGATGACATTGGTACGTCTCTGAAAAGATCTTCAACATCCACTGTATCAGCCAAAGTATTATTAACATTTCCCATATTTATACAAATAATATAAAACTCTATGGAAAAGACTTTATGATTAATATACCTTTTTTTTTAAAAAATCTGAATTGTAGAATTCATGTACACTATTGCAAACATACATATTGCGTCCAGCTCTGGAGCCCTCAGCACAAGAAGGACATGGAGCTGTTGGAGCGAGTCCAGAAGAGGGCCACGAAAATGATCCGAGGGCTGGAGCACCTCTCCTACGAGGACAGGCTGAGAGAGTTGGGGCTGTTCAGCCTGGAGAAGAGAAGGCTGCGGGGAGACCTTATTGCGGCCTTTCAGTACTTAAAGGGGGCCTATAGGAAAGATGGGGACAGTCTTTTTAGCAAGGCCTGTTTTGACAGGACAAGGGGTAATGGTTTTAAACTAAAGGAGGGTAGATTTAGGCTAGATATAAGGAAGACATTTTTTACAATGAGGGTGGTGAAGCACTGGAAGAGGTTGCCCAGAGAGGTAGTGGAGGCCCCATCCCTGGAAACGTTCAAGGTCAGGTTGGATGGGGCTCTGAGCAACCTGATGTAGTTGATGATGTCCCTGCTAACTGCAGGGGGGTTGGACTAAATGACCTCTAAAGGTCCCTTCCAACCCAAACTATTCTATGATTCTATGATATGAGCTCTCTGCAATTTAACAAACAAGGATCCATAACAGCATTGTAACCTTTCTTTAACTTTTACCTGAGTAATGTGAGTCCAGGTAAATTCACTTTTGTTTACACCAAGATTTTTAAAAAGGAATTAAATAGATTTTTTTTGCTCATCATATTGTAGTTTAAAATTTTCACTTAAAATATATATAGCCAACATCACTGAAACATATCAATGTCCAAACTGAAGACATCAGACAATCAATATGTTGTGTACTACACTGGAAGGCAGTGAGGGAATAGAGTGTGTATTGAGAACTGAAACAGCATTATCATTTTCTTTTCTATCCACAGAGGGAGTTTCCAGGACTTCAATTATGGTCTTATCTGAAAAATCAGACAGTGAACAAGAGGACAAAGAATGACCTATTCTGTATCATCCACAAAAGTGAAGCCTGTGCTCTCCCGTAACAGTAATGGTTTTTTCTTTTCTCTTTCAATTTTATTTCTTAATTCACCTCCCTCTATCCTAGAGATGATATAGTAAAATATATTCCTTAAAATAGATTGAAAACTTTCCCCTTTGGTATAGTCCATATCTACATATTCTTTTTTGCAGTGCTGCTCCCATCTCAGGGCTGCAAGTAGTTGAAGAATGTATTGCCCAACATGACACATTTGCACAGTATTTGATTAGGTTGGCACCTAGAAAGAAGTGACATATTCAGCTGTAACACATAAACCATGAATAGAAAACATCTTTTCATTAGTAGTTACATACCTCTCACAGTAGAACACAGCTCAACTCACTAAATTTTTCATATTTCAGTTTTCTCTATATCACATAACTATTGTGATTCCTTAGTAAGATGCAAAAAACTGAGGAAAGAAAAGGTGGTAATGAATTTATCAAAATGGTTATTTTTAATGTAATCCATTAGAAATTCCCAACAATAAAAAGGGAGGTTCATACAAGATTCATTTGTCGTATGAGGCTTAAAGAGATGTGTTTCTAGAAGTGTATCATTCTGTAACAAAGGTAAAATAATAGTTCACAAATGTGAAGAAAAATCCCACGCTGACTCCACTTCATATCTATGACTAGACACTAAAACCTAGCTTTTACTATTCCACAAAAAATATACAATCCCTTAACTAAGAACTTAGCACCAAAATCTACAACTACTTGGTTCAGATGCAGGATATTATGCAGTTGAATTACTATCACTTTTCCTAACATTTTCCTGACAGCAACTCTAACAAATAATAATAAATGCTGGGATAGGAGCAAAAATTTGCACAGACATGTAGTTAAAAAAGATGATTATTGCAAATGCCATGGAGTCCTATAAGGAATTTTCTGATGTCTTCCACAGACTAAGCTGTCAGAAAGGTGAATGCAATAGTAAGACAGACTATAGCATCCATGATCTGTCCACTAAATAAAATAAAACTTTACCTAACAGGTAAAATTAAAACTTAGCTGCTTTTTATGGAAAATTCCGGGAGTTACTGAATTCTACACAAAAATCTATGTGCTCAATTCCTTTTTTTTTCCATAGCTGAAATGAGTCAAAGATGTCAAATAGAGTTTCAATATGTCCATGGGATTTAAATAAAATCACACAGTTACACAAGGAAATATGCTGAAAAAGTTGCAGGTAAATTAACAGATATAGGAAAGAAATAATTTCATAAAGGAGATACATATTGTTAAAATAAGTTAAATGCTATAAGTTAGAATGTTTCATGGAACTTTTCTGATACTTTGACTCTGTTCTGGAGATCAAAAAACCATGCAATTCCAGCTGATTTCCATACAGTTAACTACGTAGAGAAATAAGCAAAAGGGAACCTTGAGGCACATTAAGGAAGTTCTTGTCAGTGATATTTTAATTAGGGCTAGTGACCTTCAAAAAATTAGGCAATTTAAGAACTGGGAAAGAAAAAGGTGTTCACTGAATTTTCAAAGTATAGAACTGATCTCATAGAAATCTTTGCCAGGTATAAGATGAGTAGTGCTGCTATAATTGCTGAATCACTTATTTAAAACACACTGAAATATCCTTTTCGCAGTTTAAATCTAGCAAGTTTTATACAAAGGATGACATATGTAATAAAGTTCATTTTAAACCTACTTAACTGTGACCTTTAAAACAAGTGGTAGCAAATGTCAGTCTCTGGCAATAGAAAATGTAGATTTAAATGGGTTAAACACCAACCTACCAGAAAAAAACTAGTTCTGTATTCAGCATGGAAATACATGCTGCTAAGAATTAAATACATGTCCAGTGGAGGAATACCATTCATTTCCTTTTACAAAAAGGTCCTAAAATATGGCAACAAGAAACCACACAGTATTGATATATAGATTATTAATCTTGTTTGTTCTTATATGATTTATTTTGCCAAAAATGAATCATAAATATATTAAGCACAAGCTTGTAAAATTTTAGCAAATTCTATGGCATTACCAAGGCACAACGCTCCCCAAACTATGAAGATATGATGATCACATGGAAACTTAGTCAACTAAGAAATATGCCCAGTGGGGATTTTATCAAGGCACTGGTCAGGTCAATATCAATTGAAGGCGATATTGATAAAATAAGACATTCATACTAAGAGGTATATGATCATTTTACTTGAAAAGTCAACAGAAATTTTATACATACTCTCAAAAATGTTCTTCTCCTTGTATAATTAACCATTACAAATGCTGTCTTAGATATATTCATCATACATTTAAGCTACATTTACCCATTAAGAAACGTATTTTAAGAACAGATTTTATTTTTTTCCCCTGAAAGTCTCCATATTCTAGCAGTGTTTAGAAGTTAATGCCTAGCCATTATTTACAACCTTAAGTAAATAAACAAATGACAAGGTAGAGGTTATCCAGGTTTCTGGTGATTGCTTAGGCATGGGGTCAGAATGCAGCGTGCTATTGCAAACTGAACAGTTTATGCAGGATCGTACAGCAGGGT
>VYZW01051819.1:1556-80522 GCA_013401315.1 Balaeniceps rex
GCTATCTCACTGAAACCAAAGCTGGCTGGAAACTCCCGGAAGCTGGGCAAATGGTCAGCATGCATAGCAAATATAGAGCTGAAGCCTTGCTGCTCCGTCCCTTCAGGCACTTTACCAACAAACTGGAAGAGTCTCTTTCGAGTGGTGGCTATAATAAAAAATTTCCCTTCTATCCCTCGTTCAATCTCCAAGCAGCAGACTGGGGCAGGTCCTGACTCCTCCTCCAGAGTGTAGACCTGTCGAAAGTACTGGTCAGGATTAGTGCTGAAGAGGCTTCCCTCGCTGACAGAGATTTCAGCCTCATAGATCTGCCCCTGGGCTGTCCCCACCAGGATAGGCCCAGTGTTGGTCTCTGAACCAAGAAATTTGTTCCAGCCCACACTTTCAATCAAGTGGCCTTTCCAGCGGGAGAGTGCTCGCACTTTCTGAACACTTCTGTTCAGGTAAAGGCATTCACTGGTGTTCAGAGCAATCAGGAGATGAGAGCCTGCCAACAGGAGAGGGGTATGGGAAGGAGAAGAAGGGAACAAATTAAGACTGTGCCTAAGCAANGAAACCAAAGCTGGCTGGAAACTCCCGGAAGCTGGGCAAATGGTCAGCATGCATAGCAAATATAGAGCTGAAGCCTTGCTGCTCCGTCCCTTCAGGCACTTTACCAACAAACTGGAAGAGTCTCTTTCGAGTGGTGGCTATAATAAAAAATTTCCCTTCTATCCCTCGTTCAATCTCCAAGCAGCAGACTGGGGCAGGTCCTGACTCCTCCTCCAGAGTGTAGACCTGTCGAAAGTACTGGTCAGGATTAGTGCTGAAGAGGCTTCCCTCGCTGACAGAGATTTCAGCCTCATAGATCTGCCCCTGGGCTGTCCCCACCAGGATAGGCCCAGTGTTGGTCTCTGAACCAAGNCATTTAATAACCTCCAATATCAACATACTTAATCCAAAATTTTCCCAGGCATTCATAGGAATGTGGGGGATTTCCATGCTGGATCAGAACGGTAGTCCATATGTTGCAAACTTAAATTATTAGTCCCAGATGCTTCAGCGAGAAGGTATTCTTCCATTGCAGTACGTGTTCTAAGGACAAGCGTTCCCAGAGTTCTCTCCTATCCCTGGCAGTTGGTGACAGATATGAGCATATCTTTCCAAACTTCTGTTTTTTAAAATCAGTCAAGGCTACAGCGAGCTGCAGATGTTTTACAGTCCTTTTTAAAAATTCTGATATAAACACATAGAGCACGGGGTGGCTGCAAAGATTTCCTTTTATTGGTTTTAGCAGTCTTGCTCAGAACAGCCTGTGTTCATTTCAGAGAGTTCAAAAGCAACACCATACACACAACAACCCAGTGTTTTTCTAATAGCACAGGGGCAAATCAGTAGGCAGGGCGCCTGGGCAATGGAGCCCTGCCCACAGAAGAACCACTTGTTCTCCTTATTGACAGAACAGAAAGAGAACTCCTTCACTAGTGCTTCTTATGCACATTCAATTGCATCTGCTGCCAACCACTGTCTGTAAATATACATAGCCCATTGCCTCACCTGTGTGGTCCAAAAACATCTTGTAGACTTTGGCTTCATCTTTGCGTCCCAGCTCTACCTGATTAGGTTCATCTGGCTTCCCAAGATCAATCCTGCAAAGAGAAACCATGAAAGCATGCTTCCAACAAAAGTTCACGGAGGTGTAGTTGCTTACCGTTTTCCATATTGGGTTCATGGCTTCTTATCCAGTTTGTAATTTTAAGTTCTCTAGTAACTTAAGAAAAAAAAGGCAGGGGAAAACAAGCAACAACTTCAGGTCTCTGGCAGCATTACCTGAGAAGGGTGTCTTTGCCAAGGCTCATACAGAGCTGGTTAGAAGAGACCACTAAGCTGTTAATTTTCTCTGGAGGAGCAAAATCAATCCTTTGCTTGTTGAATATTGGTGTTTCCTTCTCCAGTCGTGCATTCACATATCCTGGAGAAAGAACATGAACACTTAAAAACAAAACAAGACAAAAACCCACAACAACCACCCCACACTACATCAAAATCTAACCTAAAAGACTAGAAGGATCATTGCCCGCTCTGAGTTTTACTGAAAACAGTGTGCTCCATGGAGCATGAACACAGAGAGCAGCACTCATGTAGATATGTGTAACAGGAAAGAAAAGTAGTAATGTCCTTTACTGTTTTGTCACAGAACTGCAAACTTGTCACAAGCATTAATTTGAAAGCACACAGAATTCCAGGGGAAGCCACGAGACTGTCACATAAACTGCATAAAAAGCTGAAAATGAGAGTAGAATCACAAAGTAATTTGTTTTCCTTGGTTGACAGTTTATTTGTTCAAGACAGGAAAGAATGGCTGGTATTACATAAGACACAAAGAGGGCTCTGGATTGTCACTCCTGTACAAGCTACCCAAGAGACCACTGTGGCACTAATTGAAATATAATTCTCTCTTATTCCACATTGGAATTGAATGGAATACTTGACATCCATCATTCATAAGCTGAAGCTATTTTTAAAGCCATGTTGGGGTTTTTTGTATCCACATAGCAGACTTCATAATAGAGAGAAGTCTGTTGGATTATTTGCTGCACAGAACACAGCTGGAGGTCACAATGATGCCTTTACCATAACCCTGTTTTACCAACCATAACACTATCCTAATTGCAACTTTCCAGTTGTTGCTGGAAAGCATGCAAACTACTTATTAGAGCCAAAACAATAACCGAGACCTGGTGATTGCTGAACCAATGCACCAATCTCAGCATAAATTGCTTCCTGAGCCAAAACCCATTCAGACTGGCTTACTGTTTCATGGCAAATCCCAAGATGGAGCCAAACTAACCTAACCCTCAGATCCTTTCAAAAACCATGCCTGAACTCTAAGAAATGCCCGATTAAGTTAAGGTCAGAGTTAAGGGTTGATGTTTGACGAGACATGGCCACCTTATGGGACATGTGTTGCATTTTAAGCCCAACCAAGCAAACCTGACAAATCAATGAACTGAAAATAGGACTGTGTACAACCACAGCAAGTTAGCTCATGCAACTAAGTAAGTATTCAGCTAGTCAGTTTAGTCCCAACCAGCTTGGGAAATGTGGCATCCATAGGAAGGCATGTTGAGGGATCACTTATGAAGGAGATCTAGGTGGGAAAGGCAGAGAATGGAGAAGTAAGGTCTGACTTGAGGGAATTGACATACTTCTGCAGAAATGTGTTAATAAATAAATAAAACTTAGAAATCTATTGCTTTAAAAACCTCTTATGATCTTCAGTGCAGATGAGCAAAGCACAAGATGCAGTTCAAACTCTAAGACTTGTTCCTTTGGCTACAACAAAGGCAAAAGCCCAGCCACAGGCAAGCAGTCAACAAACTGAAACTTTTAAGACAGGCGAACCTGAAACACCATGTGGCAGCACAGAGAAACAGCATGACAGATTTAGTTTTCATTGAAGACAGGTAGACCTCTGCACCCGAAAATGCGGGACTTGCAGAGACCACGCCATTCTATTCCTAAATGAGGATGGCACTCTTTATGGTCTTCCTGCGAGGAAGCAAAAAACTACGAGAGCGCTCAGATATGCCAGTGAACTGCAAAATAAGAAGGCATTCTTATAAAACCAAAACCAAGTGATGATACTCATTAGCAAAATCCTGGAACATATGCGCATCCACAAACAGATCTTATCACAAAGTTTCATCCACATCTGCCCCATGAGACAAGTTTTCCCAGTGACTGAATTTCCCATACACAACAAAGTCTTACATAACCCTCGGACAAAGAAAACAACAGAGGATCTCAGTCTGACCACACTACCTCAAACTAGAAAGCAAGACATACTGATACATTGCTAGGTTAATTCATCTGCTTCGCTCCATGTGCGAGTGAAGGATTTCTAAAGCAAGCAGATCCATGCAGCAGTTAGCCTGGACAGGAAGATTAAAAACAAAAAAGCTATAGCAAGTTAAGGCCATTCATGGCCAAAGTAGCTAACTAGGAAGATGTAAACTTAAAGAAAAAAGAAACCTGGGATTCTATCTTAGAGGAAACAGACTGCTTCCATTCTAAAGAGCATAAGCCTGACACTCTCTAGACTGGGGCTAACAGCACCACTTCAAAGCACACTCAATACCTATAACCTCCCCAAATTATCCTGAAAAACTCTAATTTCAGCCATGTTGCTGTGGAAAAGGCCAGTGCAGTAGTGGAAAGCAGCCTGCTAACACTACAAATCCTTTAATTGCCTATTCTACCAATGCCTTCTCCTTGCCTCTGCCTCAACATTAGACCAGCTGCGGGATCTTTAAAGGATTCTTGTTTTAGAGGAAAGATGCACATGCAGGAACAGATGAGGCAACCACAATCTGAGTAGGCAGCCTTTTGCTCAGCACATATGTTTTTTTCTTACACGTTGATCCACATCTTAAACATTACCCACTTATGGAAACGTGTGTTCCTTCCAGTTCTTTCCAGATAAGCAAAACAGATGTTCTTCATTACAGATTAAGGAGCTGCAATGCCATGGCTTAAACTTGCTGGTATGAACTGCCTTTCAAAACATGCAGACAAAACTCCCAAGCTGCAGATTTACATGATGTCACAGATAACCAATAAATACCTATTTATATATATAAAAAAGAAGGATTACTCTGATTGGAAAAACCCACATACCAATGGCCATTCATGCCATCTTGAATTTTTTTCAGATTTCCACCAGGCAAAACAAGGCTGACTGAGACAGCAAGGAAACCCAAACACAGGAAGGAAAGGGAGCAACTAGCACCTATACACAGGTAGGGGTTTTAAGTGGGGGTGAGATGTTTTGTGGGTTTTTTTTGTTTGTTTGTTTATTTTTATTCAGTCATAGTTCAAGCCAGTGCATTGGATTCCAGCATTCTGGACTCTTTAGGACTGTATCCATTGCAATTATAACAACTGTAGGATCACCATCACTAACATGATTTTAGCTAGCACCCGTAACAGCAGAAGGACGCACTTCTTTAGCTTACAGCTCTCTATACAAAGGAGATGTCTATTTTATAACATGCATTCCTTCCAAACAGTCCGCTCCTTCATCCTGACCCCAATGTCCCTCTTCTGTTCAGGCAAGATTCTACTGCAGCATTTCCCACCCTGACTTCTGGGCAAATCTGCATTTTTCCTTAAAGCTTTTAATTTGCTCAAAGATCTAAGCTCACCAACATTAGTCACGCCTAGTTGGTCAAAGTAGGTCTTTTCATGCTGTAACTGCAGTACTTTAAGTTTGCACTGCAGCAGTACTTTAGGTTGGCAACAGAGTCACTACTTGGTTACCTACAACTTTGAGAAACAGTACCTGCAGTTTAACAAGCACAGGGAACAACTAACTGAAACAGAGGAATAAGTTTTCACATCTTCCAGAAATCTCCAACATAACCTTTAGGACTGCTTTTGGAAGTTAACTACTTACTTGCATCTTTTTCCAAAATCAATTTGCTTAAGCTTCAGATTGCCCACAACTTCTACCAGCCCAAGTTTTGTTCAAAATCACCAGTGCAGTCTGATTTAAGAATAATTAAAATCCTGATTAGGCTGTGCCTGTGCAATTAAGCAGTTTCCAAAACTTCCTTTGCCGGCATCAGTTGTCAGCAAACAGGCAGATTTCTCAACTGTAAGACAGCCATGACCGAAGACAGTGTTGCAGCAGTCAAGAAGAAAAGATGAGTCCTTCAAAATTTATTTTCAGTAACACAGCTTGTCCCAAGACTGTTTTGCACAACACCTATTCATGACACTTAGTCTGTATCTAATATTGCACAACAAAATAACTACGCATGTTAAAACAAACACTGAGAACATACCTACTTCAGTACCTAGACTCAGAGTAATTCTGTCTGCGTATTTATACTCAGTAATATACATAGTATGACATAATTCATCAATTCTTACCACATATATAAACCTCACAACCTGGTTTCCCCAAAGGTTAACAGTGGACAACACTATATGAGGAAAAAACTTGAAAGAATGTGTCCATGCATTTCCAAACTCAAAAATGCCAGCTCTGCATAGCAGCTGGTACTACCACGACAATACCAGGTAGAACAGAATTCTCTCGTAACCTACATTTATTTCCCTGCCACACTCAATAAAATGTTGTGAGGTGGTATCTAATAGGGAACAGTTATTGAACCTAATAAACCTTGAATTTATCATGGAATACACCTGCCTTTTGTTTGCTTTCTCTCACATGAAAGAAACAACTGACTAGTCATCACACTGTTACTTTACATTGATTGTATACCTCCCTGAATAGTGCAGTATACCAAAACTTCAGACCTTGACAGAAAAGTTTAATAGTGATATAGATTGCTTTCTTGATAATCTTCTTCAGCTTGCCAACGTGTAGTCAGCCTAAGGGAAACACTC
The DNA here is from genome assembly GCA_013401315.1 of Balaeniceps rex. Classification (NCBI taxonomy): domain Eukaryota; kingdom Metazoa; phylum Chordata; class Aves; order Pelecaniformes; family Balaenicipitidae; genus Balaeniceps; species Balaeniceps rex. The sequence continues at coordinate 7,953 of VYZW01051819.1, forward strand.
CAAACAACGAAGCCTTTGGTAAACTGCCCCTGGGTTAGGAAACTAACCCCATGCAGGTACAACTGTGCACACAGCCAGAATACTGTGGCTTAACAGCTGGGTTCCTCAGAGAGGAGGGGGAAAAAAAAAAAAAAGGAAGCAAGCTGATGAGATGATCTCACAACTACCACAGCTCTGAACTGTATAGTGCTTAGGTGTGGTTATAATTTGTGACTACAAAGGCATGCCACTTCACGTACACGTGTTTCCACCGCACACCACTTCACGGCACAGGGGCATATGGCCTTATGAAGCCCTCCCACAGATAACTAGCACCTCAGTTTTGCCAAGATGACCTGCAACACCCCAGAGCTTCATCAGGAATCAAGCATCCCCCTGTGTCAACATTTCGCACAGCAAACGATGGAAAAACAAATCACAGATGAATGTTATGCCACATACATAGCGATACACCTTTTACTGGAAGCATTCCCCACGGCCCGACATGCCCTACTCCCCATACCGCCCCCAACTAATGAGCTGCCACCTTGCCTCCCCCCTCCCAGCAGGAAAACCCGCAGCGGGGCTCCCCGCACACTGGAGGCCCCGCCGAGGGGCTAACGGTGGGAGCAGGCCTCCAGCCGGCCGGACACTGGGCCTAGTCCTCCACTGGGGGGGACACGACGTGCCCAGGGCCTGGATGTAACCACACGACCGCGCTGCCCCCAGGGGCCGGCCCAGGCAGAAGGGTGCATGGGCGCCGCCGCGCACCTACCGGAGTGCGGGATGCCCACGCTGGCGCGGCTCTGCTGCACGGAGGCGGAGCGGTAGAGGGAATCTTCATACTCGTCCAGGATGGAGGCCATGGCCGCCAACGGTTGGCCGCCAACGGTCACCGGCACCCCAGGCCCGCGCTGGCCGCTTCCGCCAACGCTCAGCTGACACGCGTCACGTGACCACCCGGCGATGCACTGCGCCTGCGCCGCGGCCCTGCCCCTCTCTCCCGGCGCGCAGGGTGCGGGCCTCCTTGAGGGAAGGGGTTCTCCCTCCTCAAAATGGCGGTGGGAGGGCGTCCTGTCTCGGCTTCGCGGTTGTTAGTTACGCGTGTTGTCGCAGCCCGGACCTTCATGTCCCCAGTAATACCCTGAAAATGGCTAATCGGCCTGCACCCTTGCTTCCAGGTCTTGGGGTGCGTGCAGACACAGCAAGGCTTGCAGGCCCTGCGCAGGTCCAGTGCCCACGGCGTCTGCTCACTGCCGTCCTGTGTGCAGCCATGTGCATGATAAATCACCTGATAAGCGCATCAGCATGCTTTACTGGGATTGCTTAGTTGTGACGGTACTGCAAACACAGTATTTTCTAGTGATCCTACTGATTGCAGGCAGGAACTGGCTGGTTTTAAACACTCCAGTAAAAACTCCAGTGCTGTGACTCTTCTGTAGCACTGAGTAGTAAAATCTTGGCTTTATTGCTAAAATAATGAAAATAATGATTGCAGCACAGCATATGGGGATCCAGCATGAGGCTGTCCTTGAACTGTGCTAGATTTCCTCTGAAAGTTTATGCCAGCTTTCTAGGCAGTGTGTTGGACCCAGTTTCTGCATCGCTTCAGAGCTGGGGTTTTCTTATGTTCTGATTATGCCAACAATTGTTATTTACAGCTTTACCCTCTAGATTAAACGAGCCGAATTTATAACAATGGCATTAACAAAAAGACTAATGTCTTATACAACACTTTGGGGTTTCAACATGTATAAAATGAATATGTACATGTATATACTGTATGTATACTATATACTGTCTATTATATGTAATCTTCACTTTCTGGAAGGCACAGAGAAATGTTGTCCCACAGGGTACAGGACAGTTTACAACACAGAGAGATCCATTACAAGATAGAGAAGGTCTTCCCAAACTTAGCTTGCAAGTTAGGTGGCAGTGAGGCACCACCAGTAGCAGTGGCATTTGGCTGGCTTTGCACAAACAAGAAAGTTCCATCTCCTTTTTCTCTGCTCTTTCACTGGACACCTCGCCCCCATAAACTAGGGCTCTGGTCTGCATCACTCAGCCTCAGGCCTTCTCCCCAGCACTGAGCCAGATATACAGGTCCCACACTAGCTGGGTTCCTGGAGGCTCCCATGGCACACCTGCACGGGGCCACCTTTGCGTGCTTTGCCAAAAGCATAAGATGGCTCTTCCTGACTCAGCCTGCCTGCAAGTGCTGGCAGTAGCCGAGACCCAGCTCCAGTCTCTGCTGTTTACCCTCTTTCTGTGGCAGCTCTGAGCCAAAACAACAAACCCACATTCCTTTGCTCTCCAATCATCCTGATCATCATAAACAGCAACTGTTCTCTTTCAGCTTCTCAAAAGGTACACACAAATTACATTTGGTTTAGGGTAATGAGGTAGGAAGGGACTTCTTGGACTATCAGATCCATTCTCCCACTCTTGTAGACACCACATCATATAGTCCTTTCTCTATTCTTATCAAGCTCTGTCTGAAAGCGTGAGTGTTTTTTCCCCTGACTGATCCAGCTCATACCTGTTCCAGATGCTGATTACTCTCATGATTTCAAGCTCTGATTTCCAGTCTAACGTAAGTTGTGGCTAGTCTGAGTCCATTTGTTCTTGTTCAGACACTGTCCTTTAGTGTAAAGGACATTTTAGGGCATTAATTTCCTTTGCAAAAATCATCACCAATCATAGCCTTCATTCAGATGTACCAAATCCAGGATTTACTAAACCAAGAAGTTCTTGCCTTTCTCCTCTTAAAAAGAGAAGGCAATTAGTTTCCTGGAGCATCTGAGTAATTCTTCTCTGCATCGGTTGCATCTTCAGCTCATGTTTATGTAACAGGGGTGAGCATAGTTTGACGCCTCATTTCAGATGAGGTCTCTCCCTGTTGCCTTTAACAATGATGCTTATACTTTTTTTAGGCACATTTTTAGCAGTAGAAGACTGAAAGGTTATTTGGTAAGGGGGAAATAAACTGTCTCGAAATGGATCTGGAAATTAGGCTAAATTGAAATTTGTGCACAAATTTCTCAGTGTCCAGCTCTATGAGGTGTTTCCATTCAAAGCCTCGATCAGGACATATCTTTATAATCTTTTTTTTTTCTTGGTCAGGTCCAGAAATGGAAGAGATTTTCTTTCTCATTCTGGCAGATATTATTGCCAGTTAGGACTGATACCTCATGAGAAACTTTTGTCTGATTTTAGTGTGGTTAAATTGGAAGCCAGATCCTCACCTTATTTGGAAATGAAACATCAGCCTAAAGCTAATCCAGGCCCACAAGCCTGCTCCGTCCATCTGCACTGTCATCTGCTATGACTATTTAATTTACAAACATGTGCAATAATTATATCCCAGTGCTGCATTCACAGATTTCATATTCTGAAAAGAAGGGGAGAGCAAGGGTTGCAGGCAAAAGATTTATCAGCTCTTTGATTCACCAGGAGTGCGTGGAGAATCAGATGATTACATTTTGTGTGTAGTAGTAGTACAAGTCTGTAAGAGGGACCTGTAGGAAAGAATTAAGGGAAGCAATTTCGGTGATGGGTTTGGATGGGAAACCTAAATTCTGGTCTTGTTTTTGTATGACTGTGATCACACTCGCAGTAATTTTGGCTTAAACAGTTAGCATCTTCTCCAAGCTATGGACACTGCTGTCAACATCTAGATGCTGTATGACATGCTAATCTCTTCAGCCGCCTTGGGGAATAGATTCTAGATAATGGCATTGACAAACATATACTCTGTCCAAGGTCTGGATTCTCGGCAGATTGAGCCTGTCTAAATCCGGGCTTCCACAACACTATTGTAACCAAAATGATTAGTTTGTTGTGTAGTCTTTTGTAACTAAGGTAATAGAATCAATATAGAAATGGGAACGAGATAGACAATATTTTAATGTTGTGCTTATATATCTATGGTTACGGATATACTGTTATGCTCCCAGTACAGCCCCAGTCCATCTTGACCATAGGTCAAGGAGTAATTAATCAATTAGAATAGCTGGTTTGTGCTAGAAGAAGAATAAGGGTGGCCAATCATGTCATAGATACCAGATTTTTGTGGTTAGAGACCATAAACCATGGAGAAGGAAAACAAGTGACATAAGCAAGGTGATATTGTGCATGCCCACAAGAAGGAGTCAACTAAAGGACACACCTGCACGACCACCAGAGGCCCCCATGGAAGCCCCTCGGAGTCCAAGGACGCATGCATAGTGACCATGTAAATATGATAATTAGTTCAAGGAAATAGAATGAATATGTATAATCATTCTGGGAAATTTAACGCATATGTATGTAATAGGATAATGTAAGTTTTGGTTGATGTAACCTACGGTATGCACGTTAGGTGGAACAATCCCCTGTGCATCCAGCGCTGCAATAAGAAGAATGCCTGCTTCTTAATGCTACATTGGTGTTAAGGTTTATTCCACATTTCGGTGACACTATGTCTCTGTCACTCCTGGCTGCCCTGTCCAGCCCATACTTTGTGCCAGTATTAGTGCATGTATGATTGCAGAGTAGCCAGTTCATTGCCCTGCAGCAGATGACTCTGTGATCCATGATCTAAACACGAGTGCTGGTGCAGAAGAGAGGGCAGGAAGACGTGGCTGTGGGAAGAGGTAAGGGCGGAACAAAGGCAGCTCCAATTTAAATGACTTGAACAGCCCCTGAGATAACCTAGAAACACAATTATAATTTGCATTAAACCCTGGACTTCCTCGCATATTTCCACTACAGATGTGGTACTGATCATCACTCCACTGTCTATAGAATATTCCTTCACTGTGATCAACATAAAAAATACACTGCATTCATAAAAGCCATAGGCAAATAGGTGTATTTTCCCAAATGCAACAGCCTCCATAAAATACCAACAAAGATGTAATATACAGCCAGGGTCTCAGACACCCTGCAGATACCTATGTCCCCCACCTGATCAAGAGACCGTCTCCCAAGAGTGACACTTCCCCCGTGACACAGACAGTGTCTTTGAGTGGCCACTTGAATTCTATGTACAAGTTGACTACAGTAAAAGAAGGTGCTGTAGCTGCGTACCTATGGGTATCATGGTTACCCATGAGAACCTGAACTGGAATTTGCATGGGAAGCCATACAACAATTGTAATTTACACTGGAGGAGATCAAAGCTTGAAATGAGTTTGCCAGAGCCCACCTCCTAACCATCAACCAACCTCCCAAGCTCTCCAAACTCTTTGTCAGACTTCCTGCAGAGCAGCAAATGCTGGGTGGAATCATACTATGCCAGAGCAGCAATCACAGACCTGTTAACCGCAGCTCCTCTGACACCTTAAGAAGTTTTCCCACAAGTGGACTATCAAGATCTGTTGATGCTACATGTGCATCCCGGGGCATGCTGCCCTTCAGTAAGCACACCAAGTGCCCTCATGGAAACTCTACAGGTGTAACCATCAGTCCTAGGATGAGCATACAAGCACCAAAGGACAGAAACATGCTTTTAGAGTGAGAAAACCTTTTTCCCATCTCCAGCACCCTGTGGCTAATCCCTCAGTTCTGATCCTCAAGGAAGATCTATAAATGATAAGCTTGAGAACTGAAACTGGTAACTTGGCGGAAACAGTGGTCTTACAGCATTTTATGGTTTTCCTAGTGATCCCTCTTCAACCCAGCCCCTCACTGTTTGGTGTTAACTGCCTGCCTTTCCCTGTTTCACATGGGGGATACGAACCTTATCACCTTCCTCTTGCTAATTCCCTCACCCCTTCCAGTTAAGTGTTAACTCCTCTTTTTGCGTAAAGTGTCTAATTGATTGACATAATTGAATTAAGCTCAGAGCATTGTCTCCCAACCTATCTTTAGTCTGAAGTTTGCTGTTTCTGTTTCAGATTTAAAGAAAGGGCTTTGAGTGCCTTAGACCTTGCCCACTTTTTCACATTTATCAGTTGATTTATTAAAAGATGTACTTTCTCCAGCAGATGGCAACATACTTCTAAATCATTTATAGAACATCTGAGAGGTAGGACTCATTCCTGTGCAAGTCAGATAAGAGATGAATTTGTCATTGAGAAAGGGGCTGAGTAAAATATAGGTGCTTATCTTTCCTTGGAAGATTTAAGAAAATATTTTTGAAGCTAGTGGCATTGTAATTTCATTTATATTTATTATTCTGTAATCTTAAAATGTAGTGTAATGTTGTTGTTGTAGCTCTTTGCTTCCTCGTTTACCTAGAGTGGCAGTGAACAGATGAACCAGAACATCTCTGTGCATCCCCCATGTCATTGCTTTTATTTCCAAGGAGCAATAAAGTACTTCCAAGGCCAGGATAGTGGGAGCTGTATTCTTATGTTGTTTCTCTCCTTTTTTTATTTTCCTAAAGGGCATTTCAAAGTCACACATCTCCAGTGCACACCAGAAATACCCATTAGCTGCTATAGAATTGTAAAGTATTTTTACTGCTATGGACTCAGAAACTATGGAGCTCCCATCAATCAAGAGCTCTGTATGGGAAAGCAAATACTAGGATCTTTCTTCATTTCATTTCAGCGGTAATAATTTTTCCGCAAATAGCCAAAGCCTGATTTTCCACTGACTTGTGTGTTGTGGCTATTTCTGCCTCTGCAAGGGCGACAGAAAATGATATGAAGAAGCATTTGACATCACTTCCTGCAGGTTGCAGTGACTAGAGGAGGTAGACTGCAAGGGAAAACCAGAATCGGGCTCTTGTCTTCACCCTTTTGTCTGTCACTTCTTTTAAGTGGTAATTACGCTTGATTTTTCCCAGGGAGGATGCACACTCAGGTGCATGACAAAACGCTGGTGACTCAGCACTGGTTGTCTCATTGCTTGCGATTATGAAGGCGACTGGCCAGGCAGCGGCTGTATCTTGACTTCTTTAGCGTATCTCTTGGCATCACGGGATCTGGTTTGCTGTGGCACCTGCACTCCAGTTTAGCCCCTCTCTCAATCTAGACCCCCACCCACCTGCCCCGGTGCATGGTGGCGTTGTCGCCTGTTCTCGTCATCCCCCCATTTCTCATTGTTTTGTGTTTCCTCACACATAGCCCTGTGAAGAGATTCAGGAATGCGATCCAAGGGCATCGTTTGCAAAGGGCGTGTATTGACATATGCAGCCCACTTGTACAAAGGCAGGTAAAGCTGAAGGCCAGGTTTGCTCACTACCGTGTGAGGAGCGGCTGATAAATCTTTCTCTCTCCCTTGGTAAGAATGGAGCCCTGCTACTTTTAAAACTGAGGTCTGCAAACTCCCACAACATGCAACGCTTTTTCTGAAGCAATGTTAGTAGTTTGGTAGGCTTTGCAGAAGGCTCTGATAGTGGCTCCCACTCTGTGACTTTCGGGCAAATTGGTGTGTGGCCACACATAATTACAAAGTTACAAATGAGATCAGCCAGAGAGGCAGAACATGATGTTGTTGGAGGTGCAGTATTGCTCAGGAGGCAGTGAAAGTCAGGACCACTAGCTGCAAAAAATCCCAGCGTCACAATTTCCCAGTATTGTAACACTGCACTTCAGAGGGGAGATTATATGGAATAGCTTGGGCTGATCCATAGCTTTTCCCCCACCACAAGAGACAAGCCCTAGTTGCTTCCTCATCCAAATTGGCTTAGTTATTGTTTTTAACTAATCCATAGATGCTACAGCTCCAGTGAGAAAGGGGGCTATAATTAATATAAACGGGCAGAAAAGGAATTGTCTTCCTAGTTTGTTCAGTGGTGACACACACTGCCTAAATATATAAATTGAATTTCCACTGTAAATCACTGTGTACTCTAATGGAGCAGCTTTTCTGTTTGATTTTAGAAGCTACAGATGATGGTGCAGCCCAGCTGGATAATGGCTGAACGCTAACAGTACCTGAAATCTATATTTGGTCTGCCTGAAAAGAGTTTGATCTTTTGCACTTAATTCCCCGTGGATGGGAATTCACATCATGAGGAATACCGTCATAATTGGTACTAATTATAATTCCTGGGAAAGAGGCCAAACATAGCCTTGCAGACTGCGTATTTCCCACTCCGCCAGAGAGCTGATCTTGGCAGAGGAGCACATCAGGGCGGCAGCGTGCAATGGGGCTCTCCTGCCGTACCTGCTATGTGTGCAGAGCCTGTCCCCATGGCTGTCGGTTCAGCAGCTCCTAGGAATGGGACAGACTTTCACTGCAAAAAACAAACTGTACAAAAACCTTGCAAAACCAAAACGTCTGACTCCTCGCTGCATTGTGAAACTAAACCTGCATCTTCTGTTAGCTGTCAGGAGCAAGGCAAGACCTGAGAAACGAACCCGTGGGAGCTGTGCTGTTTGTTTGCTTAATTGCTTAGGTTAAATATAGATGAAAAATCACTTAAGCTCTTCCCCAAGTTAAGTGCGTGTCAACCAACGGCTGTCAGAAACTGCACAGGAAAAATAACAAAGTCACGGAAGACATTTTAGGAAAGGAACAGAGGAAAAGGGATTCAATCCTTGGAGTGGGGCAACAGTGTATCTTCTTAAGGGACAGCGATTCCTTAAGTAAACAGCATATAGGAAACAAGAGCTGCCAGCTTCCCTTCATCTCTTCCCCCTGCTACTGCTAACACTTGCTAACAGTGAATAATTCGGTAAATAATCCCTCATTTACATTAATTTCTTCCAATTAAATGGAAATGTCATAGTTCACAGAATGTCAGCCTGGGCCTGAAATGCGCTGAAAAACGTCTGCAAGATTCTCCCTCGCTGTGCTGCCTGCCCCGGCTGTGGTGCAGCGTGTCCTTGCCAGTCCCGTCGCAGGCACAGCCACACCTCACACATTACAGAGTATCACCTGTCCCTGCACTTTCTGGCTCTTCTGGAGCAGTTCGGCTGTCACCTGGCTCTGGACTAGCACTGAAGAGCGTAGCACTGGAAAAAGCCAACCTAATCCAAGCCAGTCACTTGGACTAGCAGCCACTCGCTGTAGCAAGACTTTCTGGCACATGTTTTAGCAGCAGCCTAGTTTATAATACCATCCCCGTTTTTTGTAGCTATAGAAATGTAAGGTTGTGCTAGTAAAAACACAGAAGTTGATTAAGGCAAACTGCTAGAGAACACTGCAGAGAAGAAGCCTTCTTGCTGTTCCGAGGAAGTTTGTGGGCTACCTCCAAAGAGTGGACATGCTTTGTCCAGCCAAGACTCTTGAACCCGAGGGGTTGCAGTGCTTGTGACCTGTCAGCCATGGGGTAAAGCATTTCAGACTGTGCCTGACTTAAAGATGTTTTCTCAAGTTTAGCATTAATATAGGTGAAACACCTGGGTAGCTTCTCAGTGTGGATGCAAACTCCAGTGAGACACAAGCTCAGGAACTGCTAATCAACAGCTCCTTGCAGCACAGGTCTCCCTTGCTGAGAGCACGATGAAGGACGTCATGTAACTAAATTGGTGGCATTCATCGGCAGCCTGAGTTTAGCTCCTCCATTAGGAAAGAGCTCCACTTTCAAAGCTGGTGTTGCAATACTAGGTGTTGCATGCATTAATACTTTCCCTCCAGTGTTTTCAATCACTTGGTGGTGTTACATTGGGGTGCAATGGTTGCTGTGATAGTGTGGCCACATCTCTCCTTTCAAGTGGTGTGCTCCCACTCTTCGGTTTGTTTAGTTGTACTTCTTCAGACAGTGAGCTCCCCAGGGCAGGGTTGGAGTCATCTTCTCAACTGCCAAGGGCACAGTGTAGTGTGTGAGCTACCAGAGGTGAATATGAGAAAAGGCAGTAGACTGGGAACCCCTGCGCATGTCCGTGCAGCTGGGAAAATACGCTTTGTGGCTTTTGCCAGCATGTAGCAACAGCTCGGCTGGGTCAGGGAAACTCGGTAATGGCAATCACATAGTTAACGAACGTGATGTATTTCTGTCATTTGTTTTCTATTGTCCTTCACAATATTGACCAGCACTGTTGATTTTATTCCCGTCACGTCAGAAATCACAGGTGCTCCAGGTGGGGCTGCCGGACAGTGGAAACAAATGCATCAGCGCGGCTTCTTTTGAACAGAAAGGGGGGGGGCGGGGGGCGGCTCTCCCCTCTGTGTGCACAAAATGGAGTGCGGTGTGGCACTCGGATCCTACCGAAATCCCGAGAGCAAGCGCTGCTCGGGGGCCATCGCGGCGGATGGAAGGGGGTGCAGCGCCGGCGCTCTCGCCCGCGGGGCGGCGGCGGGAGGAGGTGGCCGGGCCGGGCCGGGCCGCCNCGCCCGCCCGGGCATGGCAGCGGCCCCGCCGCGCCGCTCCCAGCGCTGAGCCCCGCCGAGCCCCCGGTGCCGGTGCCATGCCCCCCCAGGAGCTCCTGGACTACTCGCCCGCCCTGCGGAGACACAGCCCGCCCCGGGGCAGCGGCCCGGAGCTGGGCATCAAGTGCGTGCTGGTGGGCGATGGCGCCGTCGGCAAGACCAGCCTGGTCGTCAGCTACACCACCAACGGGTACCCCGACGAGTACCAGCCCACCGCCCTCGACACCTTCTCCGGTAGGCACCCGCCCGGGCTCCGCGGTGCCTCGGCCGGCCGGGCGGGGGGTGATCCCTCCTCGGGACGTGGTGTTCCCGGCGGGAGCTGTCCGGCGCAGTCTAGAGGGCCGGGGGGAGCTCTCCCGGCCAGAGGGACTGCCGCCGGGGCTGCCCACCGGCGGGGCTTTGCGGGGGTAGGGTGAGCGCAGCCTGGGGGCACAAAGCCCAAGGGCGTTTTCTGCAACTCGGACCGAGTCCCTCAGGCGTTTTGTGAAGATTAGCAGGTGGAAGTCCTGCGTTTTGCAGCTCTGTGTGTCAGCGGGGCATGCGTCAAGTTGGCTTGCAAGTTCTATGACATTGGGCTCCTTCCTGGTTTTGTGGCGTTATTATGGCTAAATAGAAGGGGACTTAATTTTTTGTTGGTGGTGGTGGTTTTTAGCTTCAGAAATATCACAGCATTGTACCGTAGGCTTTCCAGCTTCAACTGATATGCAGCAAACACATCCTTTTCCCCACATGGCTGCTTAAGTTAGCATTGCACAGAGCTTGCCAAAAAGTTGAAGAGCTTTATAAGTCTGGCTAGAGTTGCCTTCCCGGTCAGCTGATGAGCTCTCATTAGTTTCCACTTCTGTAAATGCCATCTTTGTTCTTGTTCTCCAGTCCTCTTCTTTTGGGCTCTAGTTTCTAATATAAACCCCAAGAAAATACAAAGCTCTTTGAAAGGCTTCTGATCTTCATCTGATACAAAGAAACACAACAGTATGTGACAGTATAGGCTGGTAGATAGAGATGAAGTCAGACCAGGAACGAGACTTTTAATGTGTCATAGTCTCAGGGGTTCTTAGAGGGAGCGTTTTGTTTGTCTGAATGTCCCCCTAGTTGCTGACTCTTACACTGGGAGTTGTTGATTTCCCTTGACCCTCTCCAGGCTCTTCCACTGTCATTTGAAGGAAACGAACTGGGAACATGCTGATGTTCAGGGTCCAGTGGTCCTTTGGGGACAGATGTAAGGAGCCCTCGAGTCCTCCAAGGGAAAGGTTACGGCTCTCTCTGCTCCCTTTACACTGATGTGTACAGTTTTGGGCTAAGAGAGGCTTGGCATTGCATAGTTATTAGTCTCCACGTTTTTGGAAAGGGCAAATCCATAGTAAAACGATCCAGAAAGGTGGAGACAGTATGAGTTCAGACACTGCCCTATTAGCAGCAAGTAATTTGAAGATAGCTGCACATGGGTTTAGTCCCACTTCAAATGTCCAAGTACCGAGCCTGACTTCCAGAGGTGGGTAACATTTGCAACTGATAGAAATCAAAAACATTAAAAATGGGTCTTCTGAAGTTCACTTTCTGCTTATCGGGAGGAAATGGGAGACTAGAGAAGTTTCCCTTCCCACTCCTACTCTTAACCTGGATAAACTTGCGAAAAGGCCCCCCTGGATTCACGAAGCACAGTTTGGGATCCATTTCAGAAATTTCAGCCCATTTCCCTCCACTCTTGGGGAATACTTGCAACTGAAACTGCCAGCAGAACTGAGCTTCACGGTTTACATCCTAACCCTAGTTCTGGTCTGCTACCTCCTGCTGGGTGTCACTGCCAGGTAGAGCAGCCTTGAGTGAAACGTGTACCCAGTGACCTTTCTCCACCAGGCTATCCTGTTGTGCCGGCCCCTTCGCTACTGTACGGAAATCCAGCCTCATCTTGAGGGTGTGTGCCTTGTGAGGGCGGTATTTGGAGGGCTGTTGCAGAGTTGCTAGCGTAGCTTAGGCTAGGGGCAGGTACGAAAAAACTTTGTGCAAGCACTGGAGCAGCAGGTAATATATGTGGTGCCTTTACAATCTGTAAAACACTGCAGAGATGCTAATTCCTTCTCTCAACACATTTGTGAGACAGAAGAAACCAGATACTAGAAAGGCAAATGCCCAATGCCTTGAAGATCAAGTCAGGATCTAGCAGGTTCTTTGATCAGGAACAGGTTTCTCTTCCTCCTCTGGGGCAAAGATATGGTAACAACCCAACTGTTTCCCAGTCACAAGGAAGCAATGACTTTCAGCTACGCCGCGAGGAGTGGCACTGTGGTGGACGCACCTACCCCTTCATTTTTCCTTCATCTCAGTCTCCCACCAAACTTCAGTTCATCTTGTCCGTGTCTCCCTCCTCCTCTCCAGCCTGCTTTCAGGGAGGAGTGCTCTCCAAGAGCTTGTGTTAAACTCTCCAAGTCAGTTGTTTCTATCACTTTTTTCACCTGGCTAATTACTTCAAGAATCACAAAAGATTGATCCTGCTTCTGTTTTGGGAGGGTTTTGTTTGTTTGTTTGTTTTTTTAACAAAAAGGACAATAAAGCCTCCTCCTGCACACAGGGAGGGCATTTAGCTAGCTGGTGTCAAGTGCCAGCCATTGTCACCTTATCCAGGATGTCTGCCTCTGTTCACCAGAGCACAGCCCCATCCGTGTTGTCAGGACTTCCAAGTGATTTCCAGCTCCCCCAGACCCTTTTTCCTTTTCCTCCGTTCCTAGCCAGTCTCTGTGGTGTCTGTGTCCTTAAACATCTAACAGTTTCATTCCAGATTTCCATCAGAGGCCCTGCCAGCCCTCAGTCTGAGTCAGCTGATACCACATGAAGGCTTACTGTGATTAGGGAGTGAAATAGGAGCAGACCTTACATGTGTAACTCAGCAGTTTTTGAGTGTGTGGATAGTCTCTGAAGGGGATTTCACTCATCGCTGTTTCCTTAATAGCTTCTTCATTTCAAAGTCGGGTTTAGGTCTTTGCTTTTCCTCAGCTAGGACACTCACAGAAACACTTCTTTTTTTTTTTTAAGGCCAAATTTCTCGCCTGGATGGGAAAAATCTCCAGTAGCTTGTTTAATGGAGACTGATTTGAACTTCCACTCTGGGCCAAAAAGCTAGGCACAAGTTGCTGAAGTTCTTAGTTTGTCCTTATCTGTTTTCTTGGGTTGTGGAAGAAGAACAGCAAGTTGTTCTCAGGTCACCGTCTGGCTAAGGGCTCTTCCTCTCTAGAGGAGCAGCTGTCCAGTAATATGGGACGGTTCTTTCCAAATACTGGAGAAGAGCCCAAAACACCTGAGGGATAACCAAATCAGAAAGTCTACTGGAGGTCTCTTAATGTTCCCCAGGCAAGCTTCAGCTATTTTAGTGAGGTTTGGGAGGATGCTCAGCAAGGACAGACTTGAGTGACTTCGGCGGGTCTGTTCAGTGGGATACAAAACAGAGTGCTCTGGGGAAAAACCTGTATGAGTGTACGTGCGTATGCTGGGCAACCCCCTTCGACTCATCCTTATTCTCTTTCTGCTACAGTGCAGGTCCTGGTGGATGGAGCCCCAGTCCGGATCCAGCTGTGGGACACTGCTGGACAGGTAAGCTCTATCAAAGCAGCTGTCAGCTCTGGTCCTGTGGGACAGGGACTGCTTGCAGGCTTTTGAGGAAGGCAGTGTTTAATCAAGAAGGAAGGAAATGCACTAATCCAGCATCCGTTGTTCGCTGGTATGGCAGTCACAGGCAGGTGAATGACAGACTCCCTCAGCTCTGAAACTTGTGCCTGAACTGTGGCATGGCCACAAAGTCAGCACCATGCCCTGCCTCTAAGGGTGTTACTGTCCTAGTTAACGTGTGAAAAAGCCAGTGCAGCATCGTGCTGTTAGGAGATCAGTCCAGTGAAGACTTTTTTTTTTTCCTCCCCCCCCCGCTCCATTTTCTACAGGAGGACTTTGACTGTTTGCGTTCGCTTTGTTACCCCGACACCGACGTCTTCCTTGTCTGCTTCAGTGTGGTAAACCCAAGCTCCTTCCAAAACATTACTGAGAAATGGATCCCTGAGATACGAACTCACAACCCCCGGGCGCCGGTGCTGCTGGTGGGGACGCAGGCAGACTTGCGGGACGATGTCAATGTCCTCATCAGCCTGGATCGCTACCACGTGAAGCCCGTGCCCCGGCCTCAGGCAGAAGGTCTAGCTGACAAAATCCGGGCTGAAGCCTACCTGGAATGCTCAGCACTGACCCAGAAGAACCTCAAAGAAGTTTTCGACATGGCCATTGTCAGCGGTGTTGAGCACAAAGCACGTCAGGAAAAGAAGATGACAGCCAAGGGCATCAAAACTCTCTCCAAGTGCCGCTGGAAGAAGTTCTTCTGCTTTGTCTGAAGCTGCTTTGATGGGGGGGGGAAAGAAACACCTGATGCCAGTATTGGCTCTGCACCTTCTTGGAGTGACTGCTCCTATGGCCCCAGTGAGGAGGGTATGATAAGCTGCTGGGCTTGGAAACCTGGCTCTTGCTGGGTTACAGTATCAGATGCCTAGGAGACATGAACTGGATTTCCATTGTGCTGGGATGTGGAATGGTCCAGGCAGGCTATAAGTACCTGCTGGACATGTCTGTAGTGTCCCAGACTAATGGGAGCCTTTAATATACCAAGACTCAGTACCCCAGAACAGGCAGCTTCCTTACATTGCTCAAAATGACCAGTTTTCTGTCTGAAGCTAACATACTTTCGGAGTCCTGACGCAGCATAATAAACGTGAGGGACTTTTGAAGTCTGCCTGTGTTTTGGCTGATTTACAGGCTTGGCAGAGAGTAGGGCAGGGGCAATTACAGGTGACTGCAGCGTGGTCAGACACGGGCTGCCGAGTTTGTAACACGAGGCTTGGATTCCCTCTCTGATTCT
Organism: Balaeniceps rex; assembly: GCA_013401315.1. Lineage (NCBI taxonomy): Eukaryota > Metazoa > Chordata > Aves > Pelecaniformes > Balaenicipitidae > Balaeniceps > Balaeniceps rex. The sequence goes on from VYZW01051819.1 coordinate 23,074, forward strand.
GCTTGCCAAAATAGGTAGAAGTCACTTGGCTGTGAAAAAGCAGTGCTCTTTCTTAAAGGCCTTGTATTGTGAGTACCCTTGAGAAGGCTTTTCCTAAATAAAGGACATTAGCAGGCTGAAGAGGAAATGCACTGGGAGCTACAGTAATTCTTTAAGCAAAAGTCCTCTGCGAGGACTCTAGTCCAGTGGCTGCCAGTGCTATAGTCCTATCTTAAGAGGTAGTCCTGAACTTGGGGACCTATTTTGAAAGGCCTTTTGTGTATGTGGTGTTTTGAGAGAAAGAACAGGTGAGGAACAGTGATGAGTGGCTCTGTCTGTCTAGCAGAGACGGAACTGTATGAGCAAAGGGTTTGTAACACTACTAAGGGGTGAAATGTAGATAGAGAGCCATGCATGTAATGAAAGGAGAAGAGAGAAGGAAGAAAAGGAAGGGAATAAAAAGGAAAAAGAGAGATGGAAGGAAGAAAGGGAGATAGAGAAGGAAAGAAGAATGAACATTGTTAAGTGAAAGTTGTGATTCTACTTAGTTGAGATGCTAATATTCAGAGAGTCTTCTAGGGACCTGGAAAATTTGCTGGTGATCTCAATTTTAAAGTAATATTGTCCATACATTAAGTTCTGAATCAAAAGGAGGGGGTTGTAGTGAGAGAGAGAGAGAGTGTGTGTTCCTCTTGGTCAGTAAAATCCTCAGTTTCAGATCTATGCAGGAGAACAGAATTTACCTTGTACAGTTCTTCCTGGGGCTGCAGAACAGGAATGGAGGGCTCAGGGCTTCTTTCTGTTGTGCTTCCTTTTCTTAAAAGTCACTGCTTGATCTGCTGAAATCAAAAGCAAAGGAAATCCATGAAGTTCCTGCCAGAGGAAAACATTCACTATGTTTGCTCTGTTCCCTTCTCACCTGTTTCTCAGGGGATTAATTTTCCCGGTGGGTCTATTCACATTTTATTACAGAACTTGCATCAGTTTCTAAAACTGCTTTCACAAAGACATTTCGTTCCGGTTTATGTAGCAGAGAGTGTGACAGGTCTGTCAAGCAATGCTTTCAATACCCAGGGGGTTCTCTGCATCTGGCTGTGGCCCATCACTTTGGGGACACTCTGGAGTAATGTGATAGAAGGGGATATAGCTGTGGATTGTTTGCCCTACACCAAAAGCAAGCATACCTGAGCTAGTGGGCCTGTAAAAATACAAATGCAAGTAATACAGCATGGCTTTGGATCCAAACAAATGCCTGCAAACATCTCTCGCAACCACCTCGCTTTGTGGCAGAGCTCATGTAGTCCCCGGGACGTGAGACAAGCCTGCTGTCTCCCTGGGCAGTATCATAGCATGAAAGAGGTGGGCAGGTCTTCTTGCAAAGGGATGTGGCCCACAGCCTTGGAGCTGCTTGTAGGGTAAGGCTTAGAGACCTGAAAAGGATGGCGTGTCAAAATGAGCTGAACGTTGAAAGGACTCCCCCAGCTGAAGTGCCATCCGGGTCCGGTGAGGAGTCCTAAGAGATGGAGAGTACAGAGGCAGTAGCTAGAAGTGACATGTCCTACACACCTGTAGGCAGGACACCACTTCCTGACAAAGTGCTCGCTCAGCAGTGCATCCCTGCACATACCTCCTACCTGTACAGGCACCTTTGCTGTATCGCTAGTTCAGTTTGTCTGTTGGGTCTTTACGCATTTCTTTAGCCTGTGAGACTGAGGGCTGTGGTGTGACCTGCTAAGGAGCACGCCATACCCCTATGGAGCAAATCCACAGGTGGAAAGAACACCAGCCTCCCCTCCTGCTGGGGAGAGCAAGGGTTGTCCTGCAGTAGCTTGGTATGAAACGGGGATTATTTCATTCTGGAAAAGAAACTGTACTGAGAGCTGCTTTCTTCCTCTGTGATTGTGTCTAATATTTGTTCAAATAAATTTTTTTAATGTCCACAATTTGTGTTTGTAATTTTGTCAGTGCAAAATAAGCTGGGCTTTAAGATGGAGGAGTTATTCCATTTTACTGGCAATAGCATAAGAGGGAAATTGCCCCACTTCCCCTCCATGTCCTAACCCCCACTAGCAATGGTAAAAATCCCCTCATAGCTGAAACCTTCCAAGATCCTTCTGTTGCCTCGGTTAATTTTCCTCTCCCTCAGCAGCTGCTCAGGGTGGAGGTTGCCAAGGGGGATGGAGTAGCAAACATCCAAGGCTTTCAGCACCTCTCCCTAGAAGTCACCATCCAGGGACCAGTCAGGAGGCCCTCCCAGCACTCATGGAGACAAGCCCATGTAGGACTTGCATTTGGAGCCTTAATAACAGCATGCTGCTTTGTCATTAGGCTGGTGGGTAACTTAGCAACCAGCTTTATTTAACTTACCTTGCTCGAGTGCTGGAAAATTTCATCTGTGCCACATAGGACACAAAGGCTCTATCCAAGACAGCTCACAGGACTCATCCTTTTAGCCTTATCAGCATCACAGGTAGGTCAGGGCTCCTATCTGTCCACATCTGGGGCCCCATAGCTGCTCCAAAGGCAGAGAGAGGGCTGGCGAGCGAGGCTGCTGGGGCAGTTCAGCAGAGAGGTAGGGGAAAGAAAATGGACAAAACTCACAGTGTAGCAGAGGTATTGAGCAAATGTGATTCAGAAACTAAAAGGCAATAGGAAATTACTGCCGATAAAACATGCTTTGGGAACNAGACCACACTGTGCTCCTGCAGTCTGCTGTTTGTTAGATATAAAGTGACCTGTGGGATTACGTGGAACCAGCTCCCAGCTTTGCAGCTTCCCAGCATTAAAGCTTACAGAAGAACCTGTGAATGGAAATAGCAGCAAAGTGTGAATTAACTTTACCAGGAGTGAGTCATCCCACTGAGCCATATCCTGTCATGTGCACAATAAGCACCCTAAAACTCCCTGAAACCCATGAACAAAGCTGAGCTCCTGGGGTTGGGGGTGAATTTATCTCATTCAGTGGAGTGTCCTACCAAAGCCACCTGAGGCATCTTTAAAGCCTTGCTCTAGTCCTCTCCATGGTGCAGTATTGGGCCTGTGCTACTACCTGGCTCTGGTACAGTTTGGGCTTGTTTATGCATTGCAGTCCTGCTTGACCAACCTGTATTTTCAGATGATGTGGAGAGCACAGGAGAGTTCCTGGGAGACTGTTGCTAACGCAAACCACCCCACCAGGCTGGATGAAGCTAGCCAAGCCCATGACTAGGCCAGCACAATTCCACACGAGTGCCACTTACTTCAATGCCAGAAAGGATCCTTATGATTAGTTGATCTGACTTGCTCTGTAGCGCAAAGCTCAGCATCAAACGCTAAAAAACCCGATGTGCCTATAGGGCAGAAACTCTCTAGTACCTTCTTTCTTGCTGAGGTCTCTGACTTGCATCCTGGTCAGCAGACTCCTGCACAGTCCTGCATCCAGCTGAGTAACTCATCAGGGCTTTCCCACCAGCATAAGCAACACTGCGAGTGCTTCAGTACAGGTACGCACCACATCTTGTAATTCTGCGTGAAGCCAGTATGCTAGCTGCCTCTCTCAGCTGCCATCTCCAAAGGAGCTGAGCTCCGGTGTCAGCAACGGTAGGAACACAGTGTGGAAAGGACCCTTTTGTTCCCTTTCTCTGTAGGTAACACACCCTAAACAGGCTTAGTTGTGCCAAGAAGGATCCCAGCTGGCATCGCTTTCCCGAGCTTCCACTGAACCCTGACTGGGAATTAATCCCCAAAATAATACCAAGTTTCATCAGTCTCAACACAGCCTCCTTCCAGTGCCAGAAAGGCAAGTCTGAAAGTTCCCTTCAGGAGAATTTTACGCCCTGTAGGTTATATCCTATTTACTTTGAAGGGACAGGCTGAATTATTACCAGGTCAGGAGCTGACATGAGTCCAACAGCAGGAACCCAGCTGTGCTTGAATCCTGTTGAAATGCAATTACCAGGGAATAGCATCCTCCCCCATTTCCTGAGAGGAGTATGATTGCGTTAACAACCTTATCACCTTCTTAACACCCCCCAATGTAATCCTCAGGTGCTAGCTAGCTTTTTCTTCAGATTGCTCCAAGTTTAATGCTATTTATCAATTAGGCAACCATTTCCAGCTGGGAAGCAGGGTCTGGTTTGACTTTTCCCAGCTGTAGTGACAGCTAAGTAGCCTGCTTCAGCTTTGTTCCTAATGCCTTCCTGCCCCTGGTTTGGGCTAGATTGGCCCCATCCCGTGGTCCCCTCCGTGGCCTCGCAAAGAGCAGCGTGGGAGCACTGGAGGAGTGGGAGTGAGCAGAGGCACTGCTCAAACAGGCACTGGCACCACAAGAAACGTTTGTCCTCTCGCAGCCTGTCCTTCAATCAGACTGCTGCTCTTCCAACCCTGCCGAGAGTCCTCTGTGCCCAGGAGGCTGTCCTTGGCCTGCTTGGTCTCCTTAAAGATCCTGGCTCTCCTTTACATCGTTGCCTTTCTTGGAGCCATGATAAATCACTCGGTAGTGGGCCCGGGAGATAAAGCATTTGTACAAAGAAACCACTCAAATTTTATAATATGGCTCCAAGACTGCTCTCCCTGTACTGGAGGATGCTGGTCAAGACCCAGCTCCCAGTCTGCATCTGCTCCCAGAACAGGAATCAAAGAGCTGGCCCAGCCGGCACCTGGGCCTCCTGGAAGCTGCTTACTCATGCCTCTGCAGAGTCCAGCCCTGGGCTCTCCGTTCCCACCGTATAAATACAGCATTGTACTTGCAAAGACCTATTGCACAAGAGAGCAGGGTATGTTTCAACATATCCCTGAGACAGGTTCCCTCTGCTGCAGCCCCACGTGATCCCCGTTCCCAGGGTGACACCATGCCCTTTCCAGCTCCTGGCCTGAGCCGCTCGGCATCCAAACTTGCAGGACTTGTTCTGAAAGAGCAGGAGGAGATGTGGGTCCCATCCTCCCCCTCCATCCCCTCACCCCCAGCGCTGCCCCTGGGGCAGTGTTGTGAACTGAAATACTCTGGTTTCTGCTGCTGTGGAGGAACATCAGGTGCGGGAAATTTGGCTCGGGGACAAGTTTCACCACAGTCACTGAGCCAGGCTTTTCTTTCCCATGAGATAATCTTGGGCGGGGCAGACAATCTCTTAAAATTAAAATACAATGAAAATACACGGGCTTCCCAGGGTTTAGGGTAAATCTCTCTTTCCTTGTTTTCTCAGAAAGCGAGTCAGGTGCTGCTGAGACCTTCCCCAGGCTTGTGGTGCAGAGGCCAGCGCTGCAGCGGCAGCAGTGACTGCTCAGCCTCGGAGCCAGCCCTGGCTTTCTGGCCAGGGGATGGTGCCCACTGCTCCCCCAGCCCCTGGCTGGCAGCAGGAGCCCACCCATGGGACCTGGCTCTTCTGGCGGTGAGGGTGGGAGGGCTCGACCTCCCATGGAGGAACCTCCACAGTCCTGTAGAGGAGGATGGATGGGAAAGCGTGGATTAGCAAGTCAAGCACGGATGGCAAAGCTCCCTTCCCGCAGCACCCCGGCGGCTGCGCTGCTGCTGCCTTTGCTGGCGGCACGGTGGCACGGGGACAGCGCCGGTGATTTCCAAGCACACATACACACTTGTGCCGGTGGTGCCATCACCGCTGTCAAACTCGGGGGGTACTCAGGGCACTCAAGTCATGGGCCTGCCCTTCCTCCACCATCCCCGTAAGTGTCTCACCCTACAACTGAGCTTAACCCTCTGCTTCTCCAGGTGAACACCTGGTTACGTAGCTCAGTGGCAACAGGGACACAGGGAGAAGCCAGGGATCTAGCTGGGATCTCACTGGCAGTAAGCGTCAACACCCCAGCCCCGAAGACTGAGGTGCTTTTTCATCCAAAGGGGAAAGTCAGCATCACGTGCTGCAGCAGGGCCCATCCTGAGAGGATTCGGTTCTCAGCAGAGGCTGCATCCCTGTGGGGTAGACAGGAGAGAGGCTGGGAAAATGCTGCCCAAGCAGTGAAAGTCGGTTTCGGGCAGTGTTGCAGAGCCCTAGCTGCTCTCCTGCAGCAAACCCTTTGCTGGGCCGCCCGCCTAGGGAGCAGTGTGTGCCTGGGGATGGCTGGTGCCCACCACTGCTGGAGCCACTGGGACGGCTGGGACGGCTGGACGGCTCTCTGCAGCGCTGTGGCAGGCCAGGAGGCAGGAGGAGCACCCGGTGACGGGCAGAGCTTCAGAAACTGCACATTCATCTTCCCTGCCAGTAAGTCAGAGAGCGCCTGGGGCGGACTGATGACGCACGGCACACCTGAGATCATTTTCATGGGAATAGACCCGTGAGAGACAGCGAGAGGAAGAGTCAGGGAAACTCTCCCAGCACTTCAGTCAGTGTCAGCATTCACAGGGCAGATTTCACAAGATAAACAAAAGCCTTTAATAACCACACTGGAGGGAGGCTTTGAAACCCTGTGAAACCTCTGCCAGGAAAAAAGAGCGGCAGGCTCCTTGTGGAGCACCAACACCACCAGCCAGCCAGAGACTCGGCAGCCGCAGAGAGAAAAAGGCTTGCAAAAACCAAACCGTAAAGATCCGAGTGTGGGTACCCAAGCTGTACTCCCAACTGTGGATAGTAATAATATACATGGTGCTATATATAGCACAGATGAATATTCATCCCTCTTGCTAAGGGGTTTTAATAACATGGAGCAGATGAAAGATGTCAGCCACCCTGGAATATTATCTGGGCAGCAGTGTATAATCTGAAGGGAGGGTAGGGGTGGATATCTAATGTTGTGATACCTTCTGTAGGATGATTGGGTTTATTTCTTGTAAGCCAAATAGACTTGTAGAATAACAAGCGTTATTAGCACCTAACAGCAAAGTCTTACATGTATGAAAATCCTGTCAAAGGATGCTAAGCCTGAAATACGGGGACTCCGTGCTAACCAATAAAAGACAACCATACCTTGGGAGGAACCGGACATCCTGCAGCACCTGGTTGGCTGCCTTATGAGTACCAGTAACAGCAGCGTCCTACCTTTCCATGCAGTACGTTTATTCACTATCTCCAAATATCTCTTTTCAGAGATAAAGACACTGCATTAGGTGCTGGGAGAGAGGGTAAGTCTAAATATAGTTTAGGTGACCAGAAACCTGGAAGTGCTAACCCAGGCTTTAACATAATTTCCCTGTGTGGTTTTGGGTGAATGACTTTCCCTTTTCCATTTGCAAAAGGGAGGTCCCTCCCCTCCGTGGGGTGTGATACACATTTATTAACTGGTATTCACAGGGTGCCATAGCAGGAGAACGGTTATTGCCAGGAACAACACAGCGCTTCCCCTCATGGTCCTCAAAATGGGACGAAAGCCCTGAATGTGTCCAGACACCAGTCTCCATTATTGTCTTCTGTGAGTTTCCAGAGAGACCTAGAAAACCAAACTCTGTGATTATAGCTCCAGCTCTGGGGTTCAGGCAATTAAGGGAGAAATTTCATTTAGAGCAAATGTCTCCATATTTCAGAGCTGTTGAAGGAAACATGAAACCCCATGGTCTGGAAAATTAGGAGATGATTAAAAGGAATCCCTATACATATTGCTACTTAAATGGTACATATGCACCTTGGTGATGTGGTGGGAGAGGAGGAAGAATGAAATGTGTTGTCTTCATATAGCTAGTACTATCAAGTCCCCAGGGAAAAGTAGATGGACCCAAAACGCAGAATGTGGGACATTTGTGTCTGGCTCCGCTGCTTCCACCCGGTGCCTGTAGCATAGGCAGAAGTGTCTGAGCACAGCCACAGCCCAGGGGGACGAGAGGCCACTACGCAGGAGGTCTGGGAGCCCAGTCCCGAACAAGACTCAGAACTAGCTTTACTTATGGGTGGAGAAAGAGCATCCCACCCTGAGTCTATCATGTTGTAGGATGGGGAGAGGAGGAAGAGGTGTTCTGACTATTGAGGCACCTCTGCATAGTTTAGTAGAGAAGATCAGCCAGACGAGAGCAGCACACGTTTCCAAGAAGGCCAGCTCTCTGGGTAAGCAGCCGATGGCCCGAGCAGGCGTGCCCGAGCCCATGCTAAAGTCTGTGCTGCTGGGCTGTCACGATACCTGACATGGCCGGATGAAGCTAGCTGACCGTCAGCAAGCTCTGATCACACTTCCTAACTGAGGTGCAGACAGACTCTCAGGTGCAAAAAGACGCACCTGAGGGGCTTGAAAGCCTCCCGCTGCCATTTTCTGTCATGCATAGGTTGGCCCATTTCCCCCTCCCTCTTCCAGAGGTGAGACCAGAGTGGGGCTGCTGGGCACCCACGGTGTTCGCCAAGAGGGAACGGCACATGCCGGAGTCCAACCTTCCTCCTGCCTCATCCAGATGAATAGTCAGCCAGAAAAGGGGTACTTTTGCTTCTGCTAAATGTCAGTGCTGACTTCACTGATGCTGCCCTTCCATGTTTTATTGGCACCTGCTGGAAATCTCTGGCCACATCTGTGGTCGGAATAATCACAGCCTCCCAGCAAGAAAGGATGAGGGGGCAGCACGAGCATTTAGATGTTACAAATCCAGCAAGCAGTGCTTGCTCTTCCCTAAACTCCTTTCTATATGTCAAGGAGCATAAAAGAGTAGGAAGAGACCGAGTCCTGCTCTCAACCCTCCATCCTAGAGCATGGCTTTATTGGTAGTTAAAAACTACATCTCAGCTTAATTTTCTTCCCACGCTTGGCTGTACTCTATCTTACCCCCATCTCAAAGAGGCATGTCAGTCCTTTCATATCCTGACTGGAGTTCACAGAGGTTTGCCAGCATTAATCAGAGGCAATTACCTCTGTCTCTATAGGCAGGGATATCAGACCTGAGCCTAGGGTGACTCACCGCAAGATCGCTTCCCCCTGCAAGGTTCTTCCAGACATCTTCTTTGCCTGGAGACCTCAGCTGCCTTTGGTCATTCCATGCCTGGGAAACTCTCCTGGCAAGGAGCAAGCCCCAACTACTACCCAGCCCCATGTACTCCACATCCCTGTCTTTTCACCTCACCTGGTAGAACCGATAAGAAGGTTACAGGCTGGTGCTGGCCAGGAAGTATCTAACCAACATTTTCACATTTTGATAGATTAGCTTTTTCCAATGGATTTTTGGGTGGAACAGTCCTGTTTTGGCGACCACCCACTGCCATGCAGCCAGGGCTGCTGGACCACAGGCCTGTTCTCAGCAGTGGGTCTGGATGAACCCTGGAGCAACCCAACCACACTGACCACTCCCGACTCTGACATCCCCAGGATTCCCACCGTCCTGCTGAGAAGAAACAAGTTGCACCTTCAGCCCTTGCAGCTCTGAAGCCCTAAGAGCCCTGGCTGGAAGGAGATCCCTTTCGAGATCCCTTGGCTCTGTGGGAATGGACATCCCTCAGAGGTGAACAGACCATGCTGCTTCTTTCATTTAGGATGGAAAGGACTCATGTTTTCCTATAGGGAAAGTTTTCTGTCCTACAGAAATCCCAGGGTTCAGTGTGGGTCATAACAAAAATCTACTTTGGAACATTTGCCAGAAATATTCCAAAGTAGTAGAAATATATGCCCCAGAGAAGAAATGGAGTTTCAGCAAGCTGTAGTACTTGGAAAGAAAGTGAAATCTATTGATATTATGCACAATATGAAGTAGATACTTTGTTACCATTAATGTTATTATTACTTACAAATAAATGTTTTTGTTATTAAGCTCAGCCTTCCAACACAGACTCTCTGTGAGTGTTGGCTGTAGGCATCCTCCCCACTGAAGCCTGTGTCAACCTCGTAGAGATCCTGACTCTGCAAATAAACACTCAGGTGGCCCTGGCCCACCGAACTGCACGTACCTCCAGCACTCCAAGCAAGCGTTTGCAGGAGAGCAAAAGAAATCTGGTGGTTTAAAAGGGCACAAACTTCCAGCACAACCCTTCCGCCTGGTCAAGGAGCAGACCATTTCACATCGCTCCTGCCACACTATGAAATGAGGTTGGAGAAGTACGAGTGATGGTGGCCTGCCGGGATAGCTCCGTGAGGATCACTCCCCTTCTATCTCTTCCCTTCCCCTCCAAGCAGCCCACCAGCTAGGAGAGATTTCTGCTGTTCTGCAATAACTTGGATGCACTGTCTGTAGATCTGGCTTTGGGGTGCTGCTGTGCACATACACTGGATTGGTGTTCTGGGGTCGAGAAGGAAAAATGAGCAGGAAGGAAAGCTGAAAATAAACCATGTCTCAGTAAACAGACAAAAGTCACTAAGGGATAATCTAGTTTTGTGCAGAAGGGCCATGGCCCTCAAAAACGCAGGGAGCTGGAAAAGGGCCTGCTTCTCGCAAGGGCTGGGAAGCTCCTGGGGGGGCTCACCCCACACGTGGGGTGCTGCTCGCAGAGTGCTGCCTCATCAGTGCTGACTGAGCAGAGTACGATTGCTTTACGTAAAGCATTTCCCTGCGAAATAAATACCGCTCTGGCTGTAAGGAAGCTGCCCGGTCATAACATACATCGCTGATTGCAAAGTTGCACAAGAAGAAGCTGGTTCTGAATTTGGCAAGAGCAGCTCAGTGAGCACCCTGACATGGCAGGGGCTGGCTGGGCAGCAGCTCATATCCCACAAAAATTTCCAGATCATGCTGAACGCAGACTTATTTTCAAAGGCCAAATATCAACATGGTGAGCAGAGAGGTAAAATGGACATGAGGCAAAAACGCAAATGTCTTCTGCACGCTCCTTCACGACATACACAGATGTGCTCAACTGTTGGCAGCGAGGGCAAAACAAATGAGCCGTCACTTCCATCTCGGGCACTGCCAGTGACAGGGAAATCTTCTGATAATAGGGACAGATTTCCAGTGAGGAAAACAGCCCTTTTTTTGACTGGCACTTCCCTTTTTGCTAAAACCTCTTTTCATCTCCTTAGCCAGCAGGTACATCCCCAGCTCCTGCTCTTAAAAGGTGGACAATAGCCTCCTTACCAGCAGGAATTACGTCTGTGTTGTGAAGAGGACAGGGACATGAAAAGCAGGCTTGTCTGACAGGGCAAGCCTTTCCATCACAGCAGAACACTGTGGTGCATAACAGGCTGCAACCCTGTTTTGGTGCCCATTGTTCCTTTGCATAAAAGCCTTTGAACCAGAGTTAGTAATTATGGGAGCTGCACACTGCACAGCTCCTCAGCTGCTGATATGTTTATCAGTGGAGCATCAATCTGACTTGCTTCCAGGAGGTTTAGATGGCATGGGGTCATGCTTGCATCAGCTAATAAACTCCTCAGAGCTGGGATGATCTCTTTCTTTGGTATCTGTGAAGCAGACAGCACCAGTGGAGTCCCCATCCCTGATTTCAATAGCTGCCTTAATTCAGCAATATATATTGACAACGTATAAGGCTTTAAAGCTTGGGGACTGGAGAGGCATTGCAAAGGTGCAGGGGTGCTTCCTGCCATTTTCAGGAGGTTGAAAACAGAGGGGCTTCTAAACTAACAAATAGATCTTGCTATGTTAAAATACATTTTGTCATGAAAGCACAAAGGCTTGCTTTCCTCTCACCTTGTCTGAACTTCAGCTCAGTACTGCTGGCAAACAAGTGACTTAGAAACAGCCAGTGGCCATGGCAGGATCCTCCAGCATCTACCCTTACCTGGGAGGAACAGGGATGCTTGGGCAGCAGGGCAGTCCCTGTGGTTTCTCCTAGAGTGAATCAGCAAGTCTCAGCCTCCTTAGACACCCTAAGGATTTCTGAAATATCTCTTCTTTTGTGAGATTTATTGCTAATCCTATGGAGCTAGAAGATTCAGTGATCTAACCGTCAGATAAATGAATTATTACAGTCTGGGATGAACTCCAAGGAGAGGTTGAGACATAGCCACTGGCTAACCTCCTCACGCGATTCTCAGCTTGCTCACGCTAGGGGTAGAAAAGGAACTTTTTAAGCAAAAGAACAATTTTTGACACAAATTAAATGGGTGAAAACTGGAAAAAATTCAAGACAGGTTGGAAAGTAGAAGATGTTTTTCTGGTCACAGAGCCTGGAGTTTCTGGAGAGGTTTTCAGCTGGAACAGTGTGAGAACAAACACCTCCCCTTGAAGACCGAGCATGTGTTGTTTATGAAAACTACTAGATGACAAAGTTGTCTAAAATAGAAGGTAAGTAAGTGGACATGAGTCAGGAGGCCCTTTCCAGCCCTGCGTTCAAAAGCAGTTTCAAAGGACTGCCGTACCTTACAATTACGATTGTGCTGGGGATGGCTCCCGAGCTTTGCCCAGCTCCACAACACTCATCTCTATGAGAAATTTGGACCATACGATGTGCAGCATGTATTACTCCACTCTAATTGCAGCACAGACAAGCATAGACTTGGTTAGGAACCGAACACGATTTGTCTCATTGCTTTCAAGAAGCACCCGTGCATTAGCTCTTCCCTTGTAACAGAGTCCTTAGGCGGGAGCCTGGCCTCCCGACCATCACTTTTTTCCTAGGGCAACTGGGCAGAGAGCTGATTTCCTTACTGCCTGGGCTGGGACAAGGACTCTGCCCCCATCAGCCACCCACAGGTTTGGGCTCACAAAAATCGACCCAAGACACCAGGGATGGGAGTGCAGCACCGCAGCAGACAGCCCCAAACCCATGTCACGGAGGCAGCAGTCTGGTCATGAGGAGGTGGCTAGCCAAGCTCTGAACGTACCAAGGTGGAGTTGTTTTGTCCTCTGCTCCAAGGACATGAAAGGCACCCTGGAGAGGACAGTTTGGTTCAACTTTGCTGGAAAGCACCATTAAGCTGGGTGAGAAGACAGCCAGATCGTTTTTACCTCCACACAGTTGCTGGAGATCCCCCATGGATAGGAGCTGGAGCATGGGTCTCATGCAGATACACTGGGGTGAACATTTCCTTATCTTGAATCTTGCTGTAGGACGCTCGACTGAAGTTAGCTTTCTTGGAATCAGAGGCACTCTTTTTTACAGCCAAGGCACATTTTCAATCATTAGGGTTCCCATGGTGCTTTCTGCAAGGTTTGCAAGTGTCCCACCCAGACTGCTATTGGAGTGCTTTGCACAGTGCCAAAAATCTCCTCAGTGGTTCAAACTGGAAAAATTTATTACCACTTCCTTTCCTGACACCATTACGTCTGGTGCAGAAAGCTTACAGGGTCCCAGGAACATACAGAGGGATACGGTGCTTCTGTGACTGGAGAAAGATGCTATCTCCTGCCTGATGCTGTGATATTTGGATTGTGCCACGTGGTCTGGCGGTTCCAGACATCTTGCAGTGCATATCAGAAGTCTTGGGGGGGGGGGCGGGGGGAAGAAGACAGGAAAGAAGGGAGTGCTGAGGGGCAAACAAAGGTAGAGTTTATGGGAAAGTGAAGGGGAGGGGGGCAAACAAGAGCAATAGGAAGTTAGACTTTGAACAAGCCCAGTCATGCCTCGGGTACCGGTTCTACCTGCCCGCCGCCTGACCACAGCCCAGTCTGCCCAGTGACTGCAGTGGGAACTGGGGCGCGGAGCAGCACCGAGCGAGCGGGGTTTGTTTGCTGGTGGTGTTCCTGCGGAGGGGAGGTGGCCAAGACATGTTGCAATGAGCGCACCAGTCAGCCAGCAGCCCTTGCCGAAGGCCCCTGCGCAGGCACCAGAAGTGGCTCTGGAGAGGAAACGCTTGTTCACGCGTGATGTCTCTGTTGCGGGGCTTGGGAAGCAAGTGTTTGCAGGACAGTGACAGAGGAGGATTCGGTGATCTCTGCAGCTCACCTTGGGGGGCATCTGGTTGCTGAAAGGGGCGGCAGAGGTGACAGGACCAGGTATACTCACAAGTCATCACAGCTTACCATCATCCCCTCTTTACAGAAGAGAAACACCCCCGCCTCCCCCATCCAGAATATCTGCCTTTCTCCTACCCTACAGACTATAAGGATGTAGCCAAGCTCTGAGCTTGGTGAGAAGAGGCAGCACTCAATTAAAACAGCAAACACCTGGGCACACAAGCCCTTCTCCATTTTGAAACAGAAGTAGCAGACTCCAAAGTCAATTACAAGCTGAGATTAACTGTTCTGGATTTCATTAGTTATGTATTAATCAGGCCATCCCAGGAGGAAAAGTCATTAGGAGCTATGGAGTAGAAAGGGCATTAGTGGGATGGAGTCAGGTAAGACAGTTATCTCCCAGGGAAGGACAAGCATCCTGTGCTCCCCGCCATCCTCATTTCCCCAGTTACTTCTCAAGGTCTGGAGACAACGGCTATGCACTTCTGCTTTGTTTCTGCTGAAGGGAGCAAGCAGAGGGAGGCTCAAGTACCCGATCTGCAGGTTGTCTCAGACTTGAGAGCACCCCATCTACAAAAACCTTCTGGAGGAACTTCACTGGAGTACAGGGAGTGGAGCAGGGACACAGGGCTTGGTTCCCTCCAGCCTAGAAACCTGCCGAGCTCTTCAGAGCTACCAAAAAAAGTGCTACCACCACATTTTTTTTTCACCCAGAGGGAAATGTTGACCAAGTGGCCTTTTGTACCTGCTTTACGTACAATGCAATGACTGCGTGGACGAAATGTCGGAGCGTGCGGTTCCAAGGACGCAGACCCTCCGAGCCGGGACCCAGGGCACCTCTTCCTGACTCTGGGAGCGGCTTTTCTCCTGACCTACTGATGGTCACATGCACAACCCTGCCAGGCAGTCCTCGGCCTGCTGTCTCAGGTGACTTAGGCAAAATAAGTGGCTGCTTTTGCCCCAAACACCGGTTCTGCTTGAGCCTGCACTCCCAGGCTGTCGCAGCCTGCTCGTCTTGCTGCTGAAATCCAGGCTCAAGGGAGAAGCTTCTGCAGTTTTACATGCGGGTTTCACTACTGCCATTTCCCGGCTCTTTCCTCACAGCCTCCTTGGAGTGGGCTGTCAGAAGAGCTTCCAGCCCACAGCCAGTTAATCATGCACAATTAACATAAACCTGAACACAGTGGGGAATAAATGAAAGCTGGGAAAGCCCCCTTTTCTCAGCAGCTGGATGAGGCAATTTACAGAAAGCCTGGAGGCGTGGGGAAGAAGGAGCCTTTCATGAGGTTGTGGGTCCATATGAAAGGGCGGATGAGGGCAGTTTGGGGCAGCACCCCTGGCCCCCTCAGCCCCAGAGCTGTGGGCCAAGGCAGGACAGCAGGTGAGCCACCTACCCCAGACACCAGCCCCACTGCAAGCGGTGCAGGGGAAAGCTCTCCAAACCACAGGGAGGGCTGAGAGATGAGATGGCAAGGTTACTCCCGATCTGCTGATGGAGAGATACACCAAGCAGGGATGTGACTTGCAGGCCAACAAGCAGAAGCTGCTGCAGTTTTCTAGAGCCTCAGTCCAGTGCTCTAGAGCTGGGGCATACAGGGCTAGGGGAGATGTCAGGGCTGATGGGTATGGTTTGATGTTTCTGGGTTAGCTTCCCTCAGAGACACTCTCCAAGGCATGCTCCTGTAGGTTTTCTCCTGCCAGCGCTGGTGCTCAGCTGATGCCCTGGGGAGTTGGTTCAAGGAGCTGCACCAGCAGAAAACAAATCCCTGAAAAGTAAATAGCTTTTTGCCAGGATGATTCAGGGGGGCAGTGCTAATGTGAAGAAAGCAGCTGCAGTGTGGGCCTACCCCTTCAAGCAGGGGCTAGCTGAGTTGTAATGCTGAGCTGCTCCTTTGGGCTCAGTTTTCACCATCAGCTCTGCAGGCTGCTGCTCACCCAGGGGTCCTGCCCTGTCTTGCACCCTTGGCTGGAGGCTCCCACCAACACAGAGGAACAGCCCAGCGGAAAGCTCACCCAGCAGAAAATCAAAACGTCCCTTCCAGCCTGTCCCACCAAGCGGACCTGGCTGGCACTTGGCGATATGAGGACCAGCACCCACGCAATGGAGCCCAGCTCACCTTCAGTGCACAAACACATTCAGCAGTCTGGGAGAAGCTGCAGTGGATTGTGAAACATCAGCTGTGAGGTACAGCATGCGAGATCTTAGATCATCAGTTCCTTGCATCCAGGGCCTTGCGGAGAAAGAGGAGCCTAGTGGTGAAAAAATACTGATGAAAACACATAGCTATTTTCTTGTTATTTGGGCTTCCTTCTGGACCTCACCCAGTTGCCCCAGGGTTGGCCAACAGTGGAAGTTTCCCCAGTACACCACGCTTTTAGTATTCAAATGGCAGTGTCTGGTTACATTGACTATTTCCAAGCAGAGTCCTTCAGATGCTTACTCATTTTCGTGATGGCCAGGTGTTTGCATGGGTTTTACAGCCTTGTGTGCTTAAGACAGTAATGTGATGGGAATGCAACAGAAAAGGAAGAAGATAAAGCCTTGCTGGCTGAGAATGTGCAAACACAGGGTGATGGGAAGAATGATATTGGGCACACACATTGTGCCAGCTCTTCCCTGTATCTACGGGGTTGTGCCCTGAGCAGATCCTGTCTCTGATCAGTCCCTTAGCAGCTAAATGGGGAGATAAGTGGAAGGAGGGTGGAAATTGCATGGCTGAGCTGCAGAGGGGTGGTGGAAGGATCAGCTAGCAGAAGACATGGCAGGCAAGAGGCAATTCCTGGGCAAATCTGTTTTCCATTTAAAACAGATTAGCCCAGGCTTTGGGGTAAAGGGGAAAAGACTTCCCCCTCTCCCAAAATACTAGGATGAGAGGGAAAGGAAGATTTGTTGACAGGGTGTAATTCTACAGCATAAGCAGGGATAGTTTCTAAATACGAGAGAGAACCAGTTCAAACTGGTTTAACAGAAACTTCGTGCACCAAAAACCTCTAGCGAGGACATCAGAATAAGAGCGTTGCATCCTTGGCAGCAGCTCCCACCTCCTCAGCTGCGGAGCCACATGGTCCGTGCAACGACCCCACAGCTCCCCAAAGCATCTGCCTCTGTCGTTAAGCCTCCTCGAGTGTGTACAAATGCCCTTTCATCCCCTAATACAGATTTGCAGCTGCCTCCAAGGCAGAGAAAAGGGTTGTGTGGTGAGGCTTGGAAGACACGGCTACCAGCTTCCAAATTTGATGACACTCTACAAAAGGACTGTTTTGGCTTGCTTTGGTTTTAATGAAGGCTCTACTGCCTGAAGTCCTCCGATTACAGGAAAAAAAATCTCTTCTTTCTTTCAACACAAAGTGTGTGTGTTGGGGGAAGAGTAGAAGTCAGCAAAAAAAATCTGGGAAACTGATCCAAATAGATAAAAAACAAGAGGGAGAAGCACCCACATGCATTTTTTTTAAAGTCTCACTGGCAAGTGTTTGCTGCTGGACTGGTGATGCCAGGAGCTGGTTCTGTATAACCCATACAAAACCAAGGGGAAGCAGACCCAGGGCACAGAGGACCCACAAGAGGCTTGGGAGACCTGAGGTCAATTCTCTGTTCTTCTGAAGGTTGTACCAGCTCTCCCCTGCCTTGCCGGCAGCTATGAGGCTTCGAGACCAGGGGAAGTATGGTAATATGGACCATAACATTACCATAGATGGGGAGGAAGGGAACAGGACCTCACACCTTATGGAGCTCATAGAGGCCCAGGGCATCTCACATCTTAGCACCCAGCTCCAGCAGTGCACAATGTCCCTGCTGGTTTGACAGTACAGTGTCTAAGGCACCACCAGGTGAGACATTAAGATATTGCTGCCCCCTCTTGTGGACATCTCAAAGGAGCTGGCAAACCACACTGGGCAGCTGCTCTGGCTGAACAATAAACCCATAATGAATAGAAAATGCAGCAGTGGAGCCCGCAGCCGGCAGTGGAGGCGCAGGCAGGAGGCAGGCAGCAGAGCTCAGGTCCTCTGGGTGTGCAGCTGGGGGAGGAAAGGGCTCCCACGATGCCTACGTGAGAGGGACGCTATCGTTTAATTTAAAGAAGAGTTTCTGGCTGGGGGAGTCCCAGCAGCTCAAATTTCTGGGCCAATGCTTTGCTCCAACCGGTCACAAATATTTTTTAACAACCCTGAAACAGCTGGCATGTGGGTCAGGTGTGTCAGGGCAGAGAATAAAGACACAGACACTTTGTCTGCACTGAGACTTGTGGAAAATTTCCCCTCTTCTTACCGGAGCACCTGGCTGGCTCCAGCAGGGCTCCTGGCCTCTGCAGCTCCTGTCAAATGCTCGCTGTCATTTTGTATATGCTCTCATGTAGGCTGGCTCTGGGCAACTTAGCAAAGACGGTAATTAAATGCCGGGTCTGGCCTCCGCAAAATCTCCTAGAGCTGTTACAGGAACCAATGGTGAGTTTCAAAACTCCTGACACAGCTGGAGATGAGGACATCTTGGAAAGGCAATAATTGACTAAGGGCCACAGAAACTCTGTCACGCCTCAGGTGGCACCTTGCCCAGGAAACACTCATTTCCCCACGACACTGGTCAGCCAAGCTTCCTTGCAAAAAGGTTCCTCCAGAGCCTTTTACATGCTGCAGAAGAGATCGCATCTGCTGGAATTTCTATAGCTGACCATATTTCTCCGTGACTATAAGCTACTGCAGTAACATGCAGTTCTGTGCTTGAGGACCACGGGAGAATATTTCCAATTTCTCTCTCCATTTCTTCAAAGGGAAAAAAAGAGTGTCTGGAAAGTTTTTGTAGGCTATTTCCCACACAGGCACTACTTTAGCAAGCAATGTCTGCTTACTACATTCTGGTCTAGCCATGGCACTTCAAATCTGCATCTGCTACGTTTAGGAGCTCAAAGCACACTTCAGTAGGAGCAAGTCTGGTCGTTCCTAATGCTTGCAGTAAGGGGAGGAAAAATGACATCCAAGAGTTGTCTTTATATTATGCAGACCTTGCAGACAACCCCATTCCTCCTTCCCCTCAGTTTTAGAGCTCTCTTTTTAACCTGAATGAACTGTTTGACCTCAAAGCCGAAATAATTTCTTCCTTAAGCAATAAATTTGGCCAGAGAGCTAAAGTAGGTTATCAGAAGGTATCACATCACTGTGGCTTTTGTGCGGGGGACAATATTCTGGGCTGCCACTGTGGAGCCACCCCTTGTCATGCCAAGGTGGCTGCTGTGTTTATTTGCAGAGCCATTGTGCCACGGGGAAGCCGGAGACACCCGATATTTAGCTGTGAGCAAATGCTTCCTGCATCTAGCCCGGCAGCCACACAAAGCCTGAGAGGTCCCCTCCAGCCCGCTGGGATTAACTCAGCCAAAAGCTTGGGCAAGCCCTCCTTCCTCATGGTCAGAGAAAGGCAGGTAAAAGGCTTTGCTGGCCCAGAGAGGATGAGAGGCTCGATGGCCTTCCTTCTGCAGAGGTGGAGGCCACCACCGAGTCAGACCAGACACTTGTGGAGAGGCAGAGGGTTTCCCTCGGTGGAGCAGCAGAGCGGGCAGCAGCTCCCGGGGCTTGGCAGGAGCCTGGCTCCATAGACTGTGCAAACAACCCCCTTGAAAACACTGACCTCAGTGGGGAAGACATTGCCCACGCGCGCTGCAAGGACAAGGGGCCAGCTCCAGACCCCCGGGGAGCCTCCTGCACCACAGAGCGGCTGTGCTGGGGCAATGCGCTCAGGGGGGGGCCACGCTGGGGAACTCCACGCCAGGAAGAGCAGCTCTGCCCAAAAACAACCAACCACTTCACATACATAGCTGCTTGTTTCTGGCTGCAGCTGCGGGAATAGCAAGGATTTGCTCACTGTCAGGCACAGCCAGTGAAACAAGGCAGCTCAGTTTTCACCAGAAAATATGTTTCTTAATCAGCTGACAGCGAGGCAGGCTTCAGTTCTGTTTTTTTGGGGGGAGGGGGATTTTCATTTTGCAGAAAGTTTCAAGATCCGGGCTCCTGTTCCCATCTGAAAAACAAACCCATTTTAAAGAGCTGGGATTTCCCAGAGAGTGGACACCCTTGTTTCTGGTGGGGGGGACGTCAGTCCCACAGAGGCGGTGTGAAGGCTGAGGGCAGGTGGGAGGCCCGGGGGTGCAGGGCCTTTCCCCAGCCGCCCCACGCAGGAGCTGCGGGCGCAGCCCGAGTGACCCCACATGGTAACACCTGGGGAATGCAGACGCCCGGTGTGCGCAGTTACAGGTGTGGGCCTGCGGCACGGCATCGTTGCCTGCGTCTGGCCCCGGTGCCAGCTGCGTTTCTGAGCTTCCCTGGGTCACGCTGTACCAAAATGGTGGCACTGCTCGTGGCCCCTGTCTCCCCCGTGCCCAGAAGCAGCAGGAGCAGCAGCTCCCCTTGCAGCAGAGGTTGCCCACCGGGTGCCAAGCAGGAGCAGGGTCTGGCCCCTTCGCCTGCCGCTAAGCCCCTCACTGCCCTCTGGCTTTTTGGGCAGAAGGAGAAAGTAGTTTACAAGCTTCAAAGCAAAGGGGAGGGCTCTGGCCCGACCTGCAGACTCCACCAGGGCCATGTCTAACACCAGGAGATACAAAGACGCGCCTTAAGTGAGACTGCAGTACACGTAGCCTTGTCTCTTTGGAGACTATCAAGAGACACAGCCTTGGCTTCAAACAGCACTCTCACGCCAGGCGTTACCCGCACCCCGCCAGGACTGGTGACCCCATCGGCTGAGCAGAGCATGGCTCAGCCACTCCTGGGGCGGCTCTTCAGGGGACACGGGCGATAATGTAGGTGCAAGTAGCTGGAAATGGCAGGATGGGAGAGCTGGTGTAGGTGAGGAGTGGGGAAAGAGAGGGGTGGTAGTGACAGAGCAAACCCCACAGTCCAGAGCAGAGCCAGAGGGAGGGGAAAGCCTTCCCAGTGTGGAGCAGCGTTTGGAGGCCCAGCGCTGCCAGGTCAGTGACCCAGGGGCAGGTTTGCCTGGTTGCCATACATATCCATTGCCGATTAGACAAATTTACATTTAGCTAACTTTATATTGCAGTGCCTAGTGATCACCAGCCTGGAGACGCAGCTAGAGCAACTGCTGTTTGAATAGTGTCTGCTTTTGGTTTCAGACCCAAACCCCAAACCAGTCTGACCAGCTGGAACCCAGTTTCAGGTTACACCCTGCCTTGCTCTCTGGGTGACTTAGTGGGTAATGATCTCACTCCTAGCACACCTTCAATCATCTCTCCAGGTATCCACACAGGCTGCATCTCCCCCGTTCCATCCCTCCCCAAACCATGGGACTGCTGCTGCTGCAGCACCTAAGAGCTCTCCGCTAAGCTACCGCAGCCTGGGCAGATGAAAGGGTGGCGAGATAGCAGGCATGGGAATGGTACCTGCCCTCTCCACGGGTCATTGCTTCTCAGACACCACTCCCAATTCAGATAAGACAAACAATTCCTTTTTATTGCAACTTGTATTATCAGAGTGAGCACACAAAAAAACCCACATCAAGACATTAGGTTTATTGCATAGGCCATCATAGGCTGTGGGAAAAACAAAGAGATGGAAGAAATTATATGAGACAGATCATGAAAAGCCGTGGAGGAATCTGACCAGCCCCAGGGACACTGAGGCAGATGTCTGTGACGGGGAGAAGCGTGCAGTCAGATTGCCAGCAGGCTGCGAGCTGCAGTTTCTTCCCTTCCAGCCCAGGCATCGGCCCAATGAGGCAGCTCTCCTGGAGCTGCACTTGAGAGGACCTGAACCATGCCCTGAGCTGGGCACGGCTTCACCGGAGCCTTCCAGAGCCACTCTGCCCTCAGCCCTGAAAGGGTCCAAGCATTTAAACTAAAGTCTCTACAAAGATTTATGCTTCTTACACACACGCGCACACACATGCAAACAAACACACATGCACTGGTTTCCTCTCTCTTCACAGCAGCAGTTTTCCAAGAGCAGCAGGCACTGGAAGGTTGGGGATTGGTGCCAACCCCACAGCCAACAAAGTGTACCAGGCACTTCAGAAATAGCAGCTTCTGCCCCCAACAGAAGTCCTCAGCTCCCAGAGGCACAAGCCTGGACAACAGAGACGCAGCAGTACGGATCTGGGAAGCATCTCACTGCAAACAGCCTATGGGGAAACAGACAGGACCTCGCTGAAGTGGGGATGTCACACGCTGCCATGGCACCAGGGATGAGCTCTGGACCTCTGCCGGGGCTGGGCTCATCTTGCACCAGGAGGGATGGGGCCAGCAGGAGCGAGGAAGCCCAGGGACATTAGCTGGCAGTGCTCAGCCCACTCCTGTGCCCTGGGAGATGCCAGGGACTCAGGTCAGGGTACGTGCTTGGAGGAGAGCGCGGTAAAATCAAAGCTGCAGCAAAGGTCCAACTGCGAGGGAGCTGTGTCCTTCCACCCTCCCCTCACCATCAGCAGGAAAAGTAGGGACATTTCCTTCCTTTCATGTGAGAATAAATAGATATTTTCTCAATGTGTTTGGGTTCAGACTGAACACTGGAAAAGCAACCAAGGCAACTCACAGAGAGAAAATGGTGGGCACGTACTGTACATAGAAGGCTGTAACATGGCAGCCAGGCAGAAAAAAAATCTAGGTGTGCTCTTCTGTTAAAAAGCAAAGCCTAGTGATTAAAGCAGGTATTTCTGTTTCCTTCCATCACGAAAACAGGAACCACTGAAGAGTGTCACAGAGCTCTTGGAACAGGTCTGGATAGATAGGTGAATCTCACAGCCCTCAAGAGGCTCACCATGACCAGGAGGACTGCTGGGAGGCAGGGCCACCTTGCAGAGAACTGGAGAAAAGGGAGGAAAATATGAGGTTGGGTGGAAGAAAGTGGCACTGCAAACAAAAAATTGCTGGCTCTGGTGAGCTTGCACCATTCACCAACGTGAATGCTACAGAGATCCAGTCCCAGGGTCCTTCAGGAAGTTTAGCGGAGTTGTGCTCCAAGTTTGAGCAGGAAGAAAGATGTAATTCAGAGTTTCACTGGATTGTTTGAGGTTAGAAAGGGATAGACATCAGAGAGCATCAAAATGCTCCCAGATCCTCACTTTCCAGAGCAGCCATTTAGGCAAGACAATCACAAACACTAGTACTGCCAAATCATGGCTAGATCTTGGCCTGATGCTACAAATGTCTTTGAAGGGAAAGAGTCCTTCAGGCACAGGCCCGTGTCTAAAAACAGAACTCCAGAAGTTTTGGGGAGTGCCCCAGTGCTGGGCTGGAGAGAGAGAGGCTGTAGGTCAGACTGGTTTGGTGGCACTGCTGTAAAACAGATGCTCAGTGTCCTCTGTGGTGGAGAGGGTTGAGTTGGTAGCAGTGGTCGGCTGACGGTGGCGGCTGTTCTTCCTCCTGTTCTTCAGGAAGAAGTAGCCAATGATTGCCAGGACCACCATGATGCAGATCCCGAGGAGCACGGCAATCACTACCTCAAAGGCACCTGCGGGGGATACACGAACACGTTAGAAGGGCTGCTCCACGAGCTCTGACGCAGCAGGGGCAGTCAGGAAGAAGCAAGGACAAAAGCCGCTGCAGAAGCTGTGTTGGCAAAGAGAAGAGGAGGGCAATAGCTGGCCTGACAGCAGGGTGGTCACTGCACAACTGGGTAAAGAAGGAAGGCAACCGCATGGCATAAGGGTATGGCCAGAGTCACAGCTAGCCTGTCCCTCCCAAATTATGGTTCCCATCATTTCCCAGATGCACCACGCCCTCTAAAGGCTATTCGGTAACTTCGTCAGGCTTGGCCATTTGACACCCCTATGAATATCAAGCCCTTCTGCAACGCTGGCCTTGCTTCATGTGTCAACAGGGAGGCCACCAAGGGGTGGTTGCAGAAAGCACCTCCGGGTTGGGATAATGATGTTGGAGTGAGCTATAATGGATAGCCTGAGTTTGTGGGGAAAGAGTTTGTAGCAGTGCTGTGAGCACTTGGGTCTTCCACAGCCAACCAAACGCCTGCATCAGTGGAGACAGTCAAACATGATGCATTTGAGAGCTGGTGTGAATTTGAAGACTAAATCAATCTCTAGGATTGAAGAACAGCAGTGTATCATTTCAGGAGGTCTCTCCTGAAGAAAGAGGCCTTACAGCTCTGTGGTGAAAGGACACCAACCTTAATGTGATATTCTTTTAAGAATTTGTAATTCAACAGCTTTGGTGTCCTTTACAGTTGTAGAGAGGGTGCACAGGGTCATCAGATTTCCCCACAGTTTAGCACCCAACATTATTCACATACCCACTTGGGCCTTCTTTCTTGCAGAAGTTAGTGGTCCTTATGTGAACTTGGCCCTTAGGAAGAATTTTACTTGCCATTTTTTGGTGTTGAACAGTGGAGCTTTCATGCAAATTGATGGAAGGAAAATCAGGAGCCTCTGATATGAGCTACTGAGTCACAGACAAAGAAGTTGGACCACAGATGCACAGTGCATAGCAGCATCTCTTGCCACTGCTAGCATCCCACAAATCTCACATTGCTCCCTCAGTTTCAAAAGGCGGGTGGGAGAGAAGGCTATTATTTGCAAGGAAAGATAAAATATTTTTCAGGACAGGGTAAAAGCAACAAGCAAGATCTGTAGGAAAAACTGTTACTCACTTAAGGTAGCACTTTGGGACTCAAATGATTCCCATCTCCGGCCAATGGCATCTGCTTCTGAATTGGGAGCAGAGAGGGGGAAAAAAGTTTTACAAAGAAGGCTGGGAACAAGGGATAAGATGGGTTTCTGAGGAGCATATTTCCAGTGCTCTGAAGTGACTGAATGCATACAGCATCCCTCTTGACAGCCATGGTACTGAGCTCTCAGGGCAGGCTGTGTAGCTGAGTGTAGCACAGTGTAGCTGAGGGTGGCACTTCAGAAAACCAGCAACAGTTTGCCTCCTAACACATACAGTTTGGCAGAATTCCTCCTGATTCAGCTGCTGGCCTCCACAGCAACATGTAAGAAGCTCTACAGTGTAAACCTTTCCCTCTTGTTTGTTTAAAACTTCTGCCCAATATATGTCATTGAGGATTTTCTTAATTTCTCTCTGCCCACTTGGGGACAACTGGAGCCAAGCTAAAAAGTTAAGATTCTCTTTAGAGAAGCCATACCATATCTCTGGCTAGTTTTGTCATCCTCCTTTGTCCCTTTTCCAACATCAGCATACAAAATGTTTTCCAGCTCTGAGAAATGACAGGCTGCATTGCAGTAAGATGTTGTGGATACACACCGTTCCCCATAAGCCATCGGTCACATTGAAGAACGCCGTGAGGCATGGCCAGGATTTGAGAGCAGGAGCTGCTTTGACTGCAAGCTCCCATGTCACTGCCTCTTTGGGACCACAGAATTTAATCTGGAGTGATTTGCATAGTTTGATCAGTAAAACTCCAGCCCTCACTATGTCTGCTTACTTGTGATGCCTGAACATGATTTCATGCACTCTTCCTCTTCTTCAAAGTTGTTGTTGTTGCCACCACAGCCCCCGTAGGTGAAGGGGTCACATTTCTCAGAGAATGGGTTATAGTACCAGCGGGGGATGCTCTCGGTGCACTGTCCAGTATCAGGCAAGTCCACACAGTGACCTGGCAAAGCAAGGGAGAGGTGCTCTAGCCCAAGCAGTGTGTTCCCAGAGCAGCAATATTTTCTGCTCACGACAGAAGAGCGCAAGCACCGTGGCAGAGGGAATCCATGGCCAGAGCAGTGGCTCTTGGGTCCCCACTGCCCAGTTGCCAGCTGCTCAAATTGGCATTGCCAAGGTGAGCTGCCACCTGCCCATAAACCCAACTATCAAGGAGGAAAAAGGAACACCAGAGCGTGCAGTCATGCTAGACTTCGGGATTCAATCCCCTACAGAAACAACCTGTCCTCCTCGGGAGGCAGAAGGGGACATGAAGAGCCTGGACACACAGAAACCACAGTTCATCTCAGGTCTCCTCTACAAGCAAGCTGCATTTAAGCTGACTTGGGATATACTCTTTTAGCCCAGTGATAGTGCCACTGTCTACACTAGTACAAACGAGGCAAAGGTATGGGATCAAGCACAGGCATATGATTACTCGTATTATGCCATTGTTGTGTCCCCCATGCTGCTCTGGTTTGCACTATTTCCAAAAAAGTGCTGCAGGATTTTGTACAGGCCAGGTACTGTGCCCAACAGGCAATATGCATGAGACCTGCTTGGGTGGAAAAAGTTTAGGGAGGAGAGTGAAAGCCTGCTATAAACAGCTGTCCTCAAGGTCAGAGAACAGGCCCTTGCTCATTTTTAGTACAGGGACTACCCAGATGCTACACCCATTTTTGGAATTATACAGGGAAGCAGTTTTACTATGAAACAACAGACTGAAGAAAAAAACAAAAGCTGGTAGATGTCAGCCTAGGTGCTCCAGACAGTACGTACCTTGCTGACGTGTGACATTGATTTTCTGCAGTCTGTTGAACTCACGAGCATCTGCAAGAGAAACATTTCATGTTAAAACTTCTCTCACCAGTTGAATACAAAAGAAATGCCTCCATCCATGCAGACATGGACAGACCAGGCTTTCCTGCACATTCCTTTGCTATCACAAGTCAGGGAAAGGGAGATATAATTTGAGGTTCTTAAATATTTCAAAGCTATGAGAGGAACATGGGAAAAATAAAATGTAATAACAAGAAACTATTCCCAATTTCCATTCCACAAATACAGAGACAAAACTGCAGAAAACAAAGGCTGCTTGCTTTTTTTTTTTTCCCATCAAGAAGTATGGGGAAACTGCTATCACTCCAGGTTTTAAGAAGTGTGAAAGAGCACTAGTGTAGGATATAAGACAGGGCAAGAGGGATGAATTGTATGCTTGCAACCTAAAAAGGCAACGAAACACCCATATATAAGAAAGAGATTATGAGAATTCTGTCAGGAGAGGGAGGGAGGAGGGATTGCAGACTTGGGCAGCTCGCCACCGTGCATTTACATTAGCATAACATGAGGAAGTTAAGGGGACTATGACACTGGACAGACTGGGAGAAATCATGGTTTCATTTCCCATCTCCGAACTCTAGGAGAGCATAGAATCATAGAATCATTTGGTTGGAAAAGACCTTTAAGATCATCAAGTCCAACCATACCTGTCCACTACTACTAAATCATGTCTTTAAGTACCTCGTCTACTCGTCTTTTAGATACCTCCAGGGATGGGGACTCGACCACTTCCCTGGGCAGCCTCTTCCAGTGTCTGGTAACCCTTTCAGTGAACGAATTTTTCCTAATATCTAATCTACACCTCCCCTGGCGCAACTTGAGGCCATTTCCTCTTGTCCTATCACTTGTTACTTGGGAGAAGAGACCAACACCCACCTCAGTACAACCTCCTTTCAGGTAGTTGTAGAGAGCGATAAGGTCTCCCCTCAGCCTCCTCTTCTCCAGGCTAAACAACTCCAGTTCCCTCAGCCGCTCCTCACAAGACTTGTTCTCTAGACCCTTGACCAGCTTCGTTGCCCTTCTCTGGACATGCTCCAGCAACTCAATGTCCTTCTTGTACTGAGGGGCCCAAAACTGAACACAGTGTTCAAGGTGTGGCCTCACCAGTGCCGAGTACAGAGGATGATCACTTCCCTAGTCCTGCTGGCCACACTATTTCTGATACAAGCCAGGATGCTGTTGGCCACCTGGGCACACTGCTGGCTCATGTTCAGTTGGCTGTCAACCAGTACCCCCAGATCCCTCTCTGCCAAGCAGCTTTCCAGCCACTCATCCCCAAGCCTGTAGCGTTGCATGGGGTTGTTGTGACCGAAGCGCAGGACCCAGCACTTTGCCCTGTTGAACCTCATACAATTGGCCACAGCCCATTGATCCAGCCTGTCCACATCACTCTGTAGAGCCTTCCTACCCTCAAGCAGATTAGGGGATGAGGGGATCGAGTGCACCCTCAGTAAGTTTGCAGACAACACCAAGTTGGGCGGGAGTGTTGATCTGCTTGAGGGTAGGAAGGCTTTACAGAGGGATCTGGACAGGCTGGATTGATGGGCCAAGGCCAGTTGTATGAGGTTCAACAAGGCTAAGTGCTGGGTCTTGCATGTGGGTCATAACAATCCTACAGGCTTGGGGAAGAGTGGCTGGAAAGCTGCCCGGCAGAAAATGACCTGGGGGTGTTGGTCGACAGCCAGCTGAATATGAGCCGGCAGTGTGCTCAGGTGGCCAAGAAGGCCAATAGCATCCTGGTGTGTATCAGAAATAGTGTGGCCAGCAGGACTAGGGAAGTGATCATCCCCTGTACTCGGCACTGGTGAGGCCACACCTTGAACACTGTGTTCAGTTTTGGGCCCCTCAGTACAAGAAGGACATTGAGTTGCTGGGGCGTGTCCAGAGAAGGGCAACAAAGCTGGTCAAGGGTCTAGAGAACAAGTCTTATGAGGAGCAGCTGAGGGATCTGGAGTTGTTTAGCTTGGAGAAGAGGAGGCTGAGGGGAGACCTTATCGCCCTCTACAACTACCTGAAAAGAGGTTGTAGCGAGGTGGGTGTCAGTCTCTTCTCCCAAGTAACAAGTGATAGGACAAGAGGAAATGGCCTCAAGTTGTGCCAGGGGAGGTGTAGATTAGATATTAGGAAAAACTTCTTCACGGAGAGGGTTGTCAAGTATTGGAAGAGGCTGCCCAGGGAAGTGGTCGAGTCACCATTCCTGGAGGTATTTAAAAGACATGTAGATGTGGTGCTTAAGGACATGGTTTAGTGGTGGACTTGGCAGTGCTAGGTTAACGGTTGGACTTGATGATCTTAAAGGTCTTTTCCAACCTCAACGATTCTATGATTCTATGATAACACCTGTAACTTACATTGCACTCTTCCCTGGACAGATACTAAGTTGTCTAAGCCAGAATTTGAAGTACTTACACTGTTCACAATACTTCTCATCCGATCCATCAGCACAGTCAGGAGTTTCATCACACTCCAGATAGGCATCAATGCAGCAGCCATCCTTGCATCTGAAGAAGGGGGACTGACAGTTCCCATTGCACACTGCATCAGAAACAGTTCAGATAGCTCATTAAAATTCAATGTTTCTCCCTGCCACACAGGTGCTTTACGAAGGACTTAAAAGCTGCTGATAGGGCCGGCAAACAAGAAACAAGGCAGATTGGTTAAGGTCTCTCTTCAGTGCCGCCCTGGACTCAAAAAAAAGAAAAAAAAATTCTTGTTTATAAATGAAACATTGCTCTGGGAACAGCCATGCTTTCTCTCAGAAAAGAAGTACACAGAAGGTGGAAGCAAGAATGAGCTACTCAGGAAGAATGTGGAGACATTGCCCAATCGTGAGGGATTAAATTAGGAAAGCCAAACTGAAATCTGCACACCGGGCTGTGAGAGCGAATGGAGAAGAGCAGTTATTCCCCTCTGCTCCAGAGGTGGCCCCAAGTGCTCAGTACTGTGCCCAGTTCTGAGCTCCTCAGTGCACAAAAGACATTGGCATACTGGAGTGAATCCGGTAGAGACTCAGCAAGGGGTTGGAGCACAAGACCTAGCGTGAGATTATGGAAGAGACAGAGACAGACTCATTTTGGAGGTGCACAGTAATAGGATGAGCAGCAACAAACACGAGTTGCAACAGGGGAAGGTGATTCGATATAGGGTAAAAAAATTTTAACAGGGGTCATCAAACACTGGCATAGTTTGACCAGAGAAAGTGTAAAGTCAACTTCGTCAGAGATACCCAAAACTGGACTGGATGCAGTCCTGAGCAACCCAATGTGACTCAAAGCTAGCCCTGCTTTGAGTAGTGGGTTGGACCAGATGACCAAGTAATCCCCAGCTTGAATTATCCTATGAAATGAAAGTGAAAGGCTTAGTAATTAGTCTCCAGTGCCTCACTTCCCACACTGACTGAGTGATAATCAAAAGCCACAGGAATGGACGTGAAACACTGAGCCTGAGCTCACAGAAGGATTACACAGTGGTAGAGGAGGCTCACCTGGCTGTTGTCGCCCACCAACAGAACCTGCAGAGACAAGGGGAAAGATAAAATAAATTTACCACCACATCATTTTTTCAGCTCAAGATCAGCTTTATATTGCCTTCATATCTCACCTAAAAAGTGCATATTTTCTGGAAGCAAGCCCTGTAGGAGTTAGGTAGGGGAAATACAGATGCCCACCACCCAGAGACCCTAGATAAGTAGTACCCACGTGAGGCAGGCCTGGAGGAGCACAGGGGAACTTCCCACCACTATCTAGACTGTTCCCAAATGGTCTTTCTTTCCCAAGGCTTTTGCCTCCTCCTTAAGCTGTGCACTGCAAAGGGCCTGGTAGAGGCTCAGTCCATTTATCCAAGGCAGCGCTAAGTCATTCTCAGACTTGGCTAAGGGGGTGCCAAGGAGGAAGATTAATTCCATTTTGGGAGTGAAGCACTTCTGGCTCCCCCACAGCACAATGCTACCCTCTGAATTTAGGTTTCAGGTGTGACGTGAACATTTGGTGAGGGTTTCTGCAGCCAGAGACACACCAGGGACACTGACCAGGGGAGCAGTGCTCCAGGAGCTGGGTCAGATATGTTGGCAGTGTAAGACTAGGACTCCCCATCCATAATTAGCCCGGTCTCCTCAGCTCTCTGGGCTCTAACTAGCTGCCAGCCAACAAGCTGCAGTACCTGCCCACACCATCGCAATCCTATGAGAAAGAGGGGGCTGATTTTTGAAGAAGACTCACCTCTAACATTCTTGCAGGCGAGTCTACACTCCTCTTCCTGCAAGTAGTTATTCTTGTTGGGCTTGCAGCCGCCAAAAGTGAACTCCTCACACTGCTGAAGGCTCGGGTTGTAAAACCAACGTGGAAAAGATCCCCGACACCAACCCACCTTCTTAGGAGTCAAACAATGCTCTATCAAGAAAGTTAAATTAAAAGGCTCTGGTTAGCTTGCTTTGCCTTCACATACACAAAGGAGAAAATCTTCAAAAGGAAGTTCATCAACAGTGTGGACACTTGTCTGAAAGATTTATAAAATCTTGAGCAGCATGGAGAAGGTGAGTAGGGAATCATGGTATATATTTTCTTATATGAAAGGCAGGGTCACAAAATCAAATTAGAAGGTGCCACATCCATAAAACAAAAGGAGCTGCTTCTCCACGCAGCACATAGTTAAGCTGTGAAACTCCTTGCTTCAGGATGTTGCTGCTTTTCAAAGATTACATGAGGTCAAAAAGGGATTCATCTATGGCTATTAAACACAAAGACACCATCTTCTGCTTAAAAAAATCTCCCAGCTGCAAATTCCTTGAGGACTAGCCAAGCATAGTAGGGATTTACTGATAGCATGTCATGTTCTTGTACTCTTTCCAAAGTATCAACCTCTAGACACTGTTGGATGCAGTGTACTGGATTTTGGACAGATATTAGCGTCACTTGACATGGCTTTTCTTATATTTTTATGGTACCTGTGGTAGAAGGAGAAATTCCCTGCTTAGCTACTAGTCAGCCATTTGTCCAAGAACTCCTTGCTCCTAATGCACTTGTAATGCTGGACATTTTGATCATTAAACAAGGCCATTAAAGTAAAACATATAAATAAAGCCAGGGACACTTTGAATGTCATGCAGACGGCTCCACCTATCCTGCGGCTTAAGGGAACTAGGGCTTTCACAGCAAAACCATGGAGTCAACGAGATCTTTCAGGTTCTCCGTCTTATACCCTCAGTTGCACCTGGACTTCAGCCACTCTGGCATCACCCAGCAGAGGGCAATGACATGCAGAGAGGATGGGGTTATTGCAGGCCACCTCTTCTGCAAGAGGATGTGAAAACCCTAAAATAGACCACTATGAACGCGGAGACCTTCCACTACTGGTCAGGTGCAGGCTTTTATTGGGAAAAGTTGACATGCAAGTCCGGTCTCTTGGTTGTGCTCTTTTCCCATCTACCCCTCTGAGAAGAGCACCAGTAATGCCAGAGCAGCACCCAGGCTTGGGGACTCCAGCTAGACATCCGTGGGCTCAAGCTCACCTTCAGTCTGCTCAGAATTCAGCACCAAGATGGTGATGTTGGTGAAGTCTTGCTGTTGTGCAGTGTCTGTGACAGTAAGCTGGAAGACGTAAGTCCCCGCCTGTAGGTTGGAGATTTCTACCTGATCTTCTTTGTGTTTCTGAGAACGCAAAAGAAAGGCTTATGCAGAAGAAGGTACCTCTAATGATGGAGTGAGTGAAGCCATGCAAGGCCCATGTTCCTGCATTAGGAAGAAGGGAGGTTGGCTGGAAACCCCCAAGCAGATGTCTGGCATGAAAAATGTCTCAGTGCTATACAATCCTCCCAAATCCATGGGCTGGTACCCAGCTGGAATAGCAGAGAGAAAGAGTACCACAAGCGTAATTAGGTATTTCATATTTTGGGGCATTGTGAAGGCACGAGGGAAAATAAAAATCTTTGGAGAGGACTGAAATAGCTACAGTTTTTATTTTACTTTTTTAAAAATAAAACCTATTATGAATCATCTACTTAGTACACAGGGAATAAGCTAGGTGTATATAAGAAATATATACTCTTTCATTTTGAATATGACAAGTATATTTAGTTTTAGCAGTGGAAATGAGTGCCTATTTCTTTGCCTGCTGAGAGGTTTCTAAAAGAGAGTGAATTATTTTGTCAGAATAGAAAGCTGTGCTATTACTGACACAAACCTTTTCCCTATATTTGCTAACAATATTGGGCCTCCATTTCCATGCTATCTGCCTTTTTGGTTAGGTTTCAAGAGAACACAGTGTTGCCATATATCATCTTAATGTAGTTAACATAGCATAATCCTAGAGGACTCTTCCCCCGCCCCCACCCTGAAAATTGGTTTGGTTGGGCTAGGGGGAAGGGAAAAGGAAAGGCGCAGTTCCAGATTTCCACAGCCTCCTCAGCACCCTAGAGCGAGTCATTGCTGGTCTTCAAAATCAGCTGTGGGCCTGACACACTCATTTGCTAATTCTTCCAAAAGGTGCCACAAGAGCTCCACATGAGCTCCAAGGCTTTCCAGAGCATTTTGCAGAAGTTTAACAGTAGTAGTTTGCTCTTCTAAAGCCACAATTCACATTTAACATCTATCAGATAGGCAGTGTTCACACCCCAGAGATCTTGGAGCCAGTCAGGAGACATGACTTCTGCTCCAGCTCAGATAAAACAGGAGGAGGAACCTATGCTCTAAAGAGAGGCAAAGTCCAGGAAAAGCCCCAGGAGAACAGAAGCAGAGCCTAAGACTGGATTATTCGGAACCAGAGGAGGAGAAGCAAAGTGGAGCAGAGCAAAACTAAGGGCAGGCCCCTCACTGAACTACAGGAGCTTGGGAGCAGAGCCAGGTCTTGCACCGAAGCTGCTGCCCTCTCGGGTGCTCCCACCCAGGCAGATCAGGTGTTGCTCAGGAAGGTTTGAGATGGCATCCTGGTGCAGGGAGCCTCAGACCTGATGAGGCCAAGAAATGCCATGTCCCAGTAGTGTGCGAGAGGATGGGGGCAACCATGAGGAGTGCTCCATGGCTTTTGGGAACAGGCTTGTGGGTGGACTGGCTCAAGGAGGGAAGGACAAGGTGACCTCTAAGTCAGTGGTTGTGAGAGCCCAACCTGGTGCAGACCACAGGTGACACTGAGCAAGCTGCTTCCTTCCTGCAGCTCCCTACCTTCATCTCCACGGAGGGGTCACCAAGGACCTGTTTCCATTCATAGCTGACTATCCCTCGGTCATCTGTGCTCTCGGTGCCTCTCAGCATCACTGGCTCCCCTGGCTGTACCCTCATGTCCATGCCAGTGCGGGCTATTGGAGGATGGTCATCTGCAGAAGAAATGCAGAACAAGGCTTGGATAAGAGGCTGAAGGGTCCAGTCCTTGTCTCCATTACAGGAAGACAAGGGAGGGGGATTCTTCCAGGCTAAATCAATACAGACTTCAACCAGTGAAAGGAAAACACTTTTATGCAGCTGTGCTTCTGGCAGCCTGAGCAAGCAACAGGGAATCAATACCGTTATTACTGCTCTCACTAATTTAGTAACTCCACAACCCACACTGGCAGTGCCCTGGGCAGTTCTGCCCACAGGAACCACCATAAGAGGGTATCCCCGTGGCTACAGCCATTGTGCTTCTAACCATCAGACCACATCCCCACGAAACAGCACAGAGCTATCTCCACCCTTCACTTAGGGAGATGACCTGATGTGGGTGCTGAAGAATGTGGAACTGACTCTCATCATTCCTACCACCATCTCTAAGCACTATGTTAGCATACTTAACCAGAGCTATGCAATGTGGGATTTGGATGGGAAATATCCCTCCTCCACCTCATCTTCCACCCCACTCTCTGACACGCATGCCTTAAAAAAAGTACACAAATGCTATTCATGAGATCATTGGTTTTATGCCATTCCATGGATTAGCTTACCAGCAGCCTCCACAATCCATTAAACACTTTTCCAGAGTGTAACTGTAAGAGATGAAAACTGATCCCTGCCCATGCCAGCAAGAACAGCCTACACAGCGACACCTGAGCCTGACTCATAAGTCCTTTCGGCCTGAATGTCTCTGATGGCAGGCTTCCTGCATAGCTCAGCCCACCCACCTGGTAGCGCCTGTACCAAGTCCAAGCCTCAATGTTCAAGTTCAACCTGAGTCTTTTGTAAAGCCATCGATCGTCATTTATAAGCTAGCACTCTACCATTACACTGTTAGATCCACTCTGACTCAAGAAGAGGATTAGTCCCCAAACCCCTTAGAAAACTACTCCATCAGCTAATTATTTTCACTGTTGTAGACTTTGCTCCTAATTTCCTGTTTGAGCATTTCTGGATTCAGGTCCCAGCTGCTGACTCTTGCTAGAGCCTACTGAAGGGACCTTTAATATAAGGCATATATACAAACAAACCTGACATTCAAAACAAGCTACTTTTTAATTCTTTCATCACTAAATTCAGTAGGATAGAGGGCTTTGCAACACGTATTTCAGATCAGTTACCGCAAATCCACTAGTAATCTTCTGTTTTCTAGTATCTTTTACCAAATGAAGACATATTCATTCTATCCTGGCCTTACAAACGCTGCTGCCACCAGAAAGTCACAGGGGGAACAAACCTTCCCTTGTTTACATCTTTGAGCATTGCGCTCAGTCTGTTCAGCTGCAGAATCGGGGAGGGTACGTGCATACCAGCCCGCTGAGGTTACCCCTCCAGCCTGCTCCCCTGCTGCAGCCCTGCAGCTTACCCCCCTCATCGCCAGGCTGATGGGGCTGTGGTTTTATTGTATAAGAAAGAGGTCAGCCACTTCTAGCTCGTGCAGCTGCAGGGCTTCTGGTTACGTTTATCGCACCAGTCTGTGTGCTTTCTGCACTCTGTCACTGGTTTTATCTTTTATTCCATCTTTTCGTGTAAATATTGGGTGGGAACAATACGGGATCAAGCTCATATTGTTGAGCTTGGTCCAACCACCAAAACAGGCAGAGGATACCCAGCTGGACTGAAAGAGGCCAGGAAGACACCACCTGCACCACAAGCAGAGATGGCCTCCCTGGTATCCTTTCAGCTTTGGGTGAGGCATAGCTCCCTGCTGCTCCTTCCTCAGGGCTGCATCCCAGAGTGATGGGTCCTGTCTCAATCAGGCACAGACTGCTTGCTGAAAGACACCAAGCAGGGCCAAGAGAGCCTGGCACCCCTTGGTTTTGAGCAGGGCCAGCAGAATAAATAAATGAATGGAGTTTCACTTTATTTTCAAGCGATCTTGCCACAAGAACATTTGTAGGCAAAAGCAATGACTCCAGCTGGCAACACCTTCCAAACGAAACAGGGAAAAACAGCCCCACAACCACCTTGCACACAGCACGACAAGCCCTGGAAGGGGGGCACATTCCTGCTATTCCTCCCAGGCAAACACCATGACCCCTGCCAGGGAGAAGTGCAGCCTGCTCCCTGCCACCCTCCTGCCAGGGAGAGCCCAGTAGATGGATGCAATTGCACAAGGGAAAGACCAGTTCTTCAGCACCGCAGAGGCCAGTCATTAACTCACACCAACTCCAAATCACCTTTTTTCCTTGTCATTTTTAAGCATGTACACTTAAAAAAAAAATTGCAGACCACATATTTCTCCACAGGTCAATTTAGTTACTTTGGGTTGTGGATTGCACAGTGAAGTAAAAGGTTGGTTCTGATCAATGGGTCAGCAACGTCTCCAGATCCCATCTCTGATTAGCCAAATTCCCTGACCCTCCTCACCTCCAGAAAAAGTCAGAGTATTTGCTTATGCGCAGTGACTGCCAAGGAGGAACTCCCACTAGAAATGAAGGACTTCATTTTCAAGTCCCTCCCTTTTCTCCCTAGGACGTCTGAAAGCTCAGTGACTTTGGAGTATTTCTGCTGCGCTGACTATGTGAAGCCTTCAGTGGCAACATGGCTGTTCTCCACCTGAGCTTCGTAACTGAGCGCTGACTGAGCCAGACCGAGATCAACAAACTGCTTGTAGAAGGGAGATTCTCTGTTCAGTTTGTTTTGCTCTGAAAGACTGTTTGAAAAATGAAAGTCACCTTTGCTATAACGCTCTTTTGACTATGGAAAGCTTCTGCTGTAAAACTCTGTAATTAACAGGGAGAGTAAAGCTTTATGATGCTGCTCTGTGTCGTGCTCTTTACTGTGGAACACATAATCCTGGAGTCACATCATTAAGCGAGGGCTTCCGCTTCCGTTTATAAAATACGTCGGAAGGTGAAATATCTTTTCTTTATGATCCCAGAGAAAAGCTTGAAAGAGTAAATCCAAAATGCTTAAAAACAAATTTATATGGCTCACAGTGTGTTCATGCCTCAGTCCCTGTTTTTTGCTTTTTTAAAAATGTCATCTAGTTTTAAGGCTTATGCAGTCTGGCTTCACCTCTAACAATGAGTAAACTTGAACCAAAGTTGATGGGGGAACAAGAATCTAAAAGATATTAAATTCCTACAAGGGCTGCAAAAGTGAGCATCTAGGTGGTGGGGGGAGAGACCCCACTAGGGACCTCGCTATCCGAACATGCAGGCACCAGTGAAACCCCGCAGCAGGAAGCACTTGCAAAGCTCCCAGTTTGGGGATTTCTCTTTTGGAGCTCAGGTATCAGCTCTTGCCCTCGAGACACAAATTCACAGAAAACCAGATTTCCTCCATTCCAGCGCTCATGCAGATACAGCCTGAGTACTTGAGACTATAAAGCAATGCTTGAAAATACCTCAGAATGATTTGAGGTAGCCACCAGAAAGAGCTGGAAAGCTTTCTCATGGTCACTGAGGGGCTCTTACAGCCTGCTGTTGCCTGCCATTGCAGGAGCAGCCTGCAAACAAGGCGAGTGCAGCTTGCACTGGGGACACTGAGGCACTGCGAAGGGAAGGACCTCACTGGGGACAAAAGCCACTGCTCAAAGCCACTGGGCAGGCCAGTAGCAGAGACAGGAGCAGAAATGAGGCCACCCAAATTCCAGCGCCCATGAGACACGCAACCTCAGAGATTTCAAGCATCAGAAGCCAGCTGAGCCTGCCTGCTGCAAAAGCAGGTGGGCAGAGGCGGGCAGCCGTGCGGCTCTCCCCGTAAATGCTAAAGCTCTGCTCTTGCGTTGCTTCCAGGGAAGTCATTCAAAACAGCTTTCAGGGAGGGTTCATTCAAATGTCGCCCATTGACACCAGAAAACTCCACTGTAATAGGCAAAGGTAATGAAGGGTGCTGCTGCTGCCACAGTGTTAGTTTGTCTGAGGAGGTGCAAGGGAGAAGGGAACAAGGCAAAGCAACATAGTGCCTGGAGAAAGAGAAATACAGGCTCTTTCTGTAGGGATTCATCCTGGTTGGGCAGCAAATACAGTCATGATAAAGCCATAGTTTTCCGACAACTCATGCAGAGCAAAGCATCTCTCAGCATTAATTTCTAGAGGTTCCTGTAGTGGTTTGTAAGAGGTGCACACAGCAGGTCAACTTAACCTCTCTAAAACAATACAGCATGACTGAATGGATTGTATTTTCAGAATAATGCAATCTGCTGCTGCTGACAGGTTCCTTCCATCCTTCCTCAGGGTGTGGGAAACCAGTCCGACTTGCTTTAGCGTGCAGAGGGAAAGACTCTCCCGCAGGTCTTCGTGCCATTTTAGTAAAGATTGGTTTGTTCCTCCAGCCTCCTTAAATAGCTCCAGAGACAAAGACGTGAGGTAGCCACAACATGTGGCACTTCAGTAAATTCTGTGTGACAAACAGTAATTTCACAGCAAGCAGAGTGGAAGCCACTCGTCACCTGCTCTGAGCAGGGAGCTGGACAGGCTGATCTCCCGAGGGCCCTTCCATTATACATCAGCCTCTGAATCTGTGGCGTGGGTACCGAATGTGCGATTCCCCCTCTCCTGGCCTGAGCTGGGCACTGGAGGATGAGCGGCTGGCTCAGGGCTGAGCAGCATCAGCCAAGGGGAGGCCAGTGACCGGACCTGTCTCAGCCCTGACCGGGATCCCAGCACCGCTCATTTTAGTTGCACTGTGCCCGCAGAACAGAAACCAGTGAGGGACCAAACATTTGTAGAGGGATGAGCTTCAAACTTGGGGAGCTCTCCTTTTTGAATGCATTACCGGTTTTAACCTGTATCTCTCTCTCCACAGCGAGGCAGAAGCAGACACTTCCCAAACCCTGCGGTTCCCCAGTGCTTCCCGTCTCCCACTCACAAGCCCTGAATTCAAGAGGAGGAGGAAAGTGTCACCGAGCGTTTCACAACCACCACGAAAGGTTCAGTTCAAGAAACGGACAAAGGTTCAGGGAGGTTATTTTCCAGCTTCACACCCAG
Organism: Balaeniceps rex; assembly: GCA_013401315.1. NCBI lineage: Eukaryota > Metazoa > Chordata > Aves > Pelecaniformes > Balaenicipitidae > Balaeniceps > Balaeniceps rex. Next base: position 61,463 of record VYZW01051819.1, read on the forward strand.
AACTGGTTTGCCTAGACCAGAATAAGCTCAGGGTAGTTACTTAAACACTGGGCTCCATTATTACCAATGAAGTGCATGGTGAGCCTGCCCCTCCCGAATGAGCCAGGCAGAAAACTCGCACCAAAGTTCAGGCTGGGGAATCATTTAAGAGGATAGTGCCTTTTAACAATAACAGAGACTTCGGGCTGTACGCTAGCTGGAACAGGCGAGAGACACAGCCAAGCTATCGTCACCAGCTCATAAAGGACTCGGAAGCTCTTGTTCTCCAAAAGACTGAAAATATACTCAGATGATGCACAGAAGCTAGATTTCAGCTGTATTCACCGTTGCCTGCACCCACAGGTTTTTCTGAAGTCGTAACACCATAAGAGTGGCCGCAGTGGGTTAGAGCAAGGGTGCCTCCGTCCCTGTGTTCAGTTGCCAGCAGTCTTGCTGTGGGTAACAGGGCGAGCGCGCACAGTGCTTCCCCCATCATACCCTCCCAGCTTTCAGCTACTTCCATCAGGCTCCGGAAACATTCCAAGATTAAATCTGCCCCTTCGGCAGCCCCCAGCTGTGCTCTCTCTTTGAAGTGTTATCTAGTCTCCTCCTGAACATATATAAACCTCTTAATTCAAGAGGTCTGCTCCCTGTAGAATTAGTGTGGGTCTTGCAATGTGTGGCTTTTTTGTTTAGTGTCACCCACTGGGATCATTAAATATTCACTATTCATAGAAAAAACATGCTTTTAATCCTCATTATTGCAGAGGACATCTGAAGATTGCCACATGGGCATACCCTAAAGGCTCCTAGGACACCTGGCAGCACCATGTAAAGGAAAGGGAGGGATGATAAAGCAGCATATAAGCTGCCTGCAGACCTTTAGAGCCAGTCTCAGGGGATTGACAATAACCTGGGCTCCAGAGCAGCCACAGAGCTTCACATTTTAACAGCGATACAGCACAACAGCAGGAAGACTAGACAGTTTTGTCTCCAGTCCAAAACCTGGGGCCAAGATTTTTTTGCCTATAAACATTTGTGAGGAAAACCTGACATGCCGAAAACAACTTCCTTAACACTCGTTTCACCTGGCCTCTTCAAGTATCCTCAAAAGGTCCAGAAGCAAAAATGCTGTAGAGCTTCCTTATGCTGCCAGGTGGACACGCTCAGTGCCCAGAGGCTCCTTCATTTGGCCTCCTGCACCTGCACCTTCGCGCCCTGCCCCTCTCCCCCTCGCTGGCAGCCAGGCACTCGCCTTCCTGCCCAGACAGGCCCACTCCTCCTGCATGGACCCAATTCCAGCATCACGGCTGGAAGGGCTTGGGGTTTTCGTTTGGATTTTTTTGTTTGGATCTGAACCAGAAATCGAGACCTGCATTCCTAAGTGTCTCATCAACTGCTGTGGGGAGGAGGGCCCAGCTCGTACAGTCTGATTTAGCCCTTCTTATTATTTGCTATTTCTCCAGTAAAAGAACTCCTTTTCAGCTCTGGATTACTAAATAGTAATAGTCCTTCGTCTCTTTTCCTGCCAGCCCTCCGATGTCATTCAAAGTAATTCAGAAAGCTTTTGCTACCAGTCAAAGACAATGCCTAAAAATTTCGGAAAAGGAGGGAAAAGTGTTTCCCATCAAAGCACAGCATTAACATTGCAGCCTGATCCAAACACGAAGTAGCGAGCTTCCCAGTGTCAGTCGCTACAGCTGGAGACCTGCCCAGCACCCTGCACCCTCCGAGAGTGCAAACATGGGGTGTAGAAGGGACCGAGCCCTTCCCGCACCGGTATCGTGGCGCAAGCCCCACGTGAGCAAGGAGGGGCATGCCCGCCTCGGCAGGCAGAGTATCCCTAACAGCATTTCTGGCGTGTTTTTCACTTCTCACTGATAAGCCCTCCTGGGTCTTCCTGCTCCACCACAGCCACCCCAGCATCTGTGAAAATAGCATTAGGGATGGTTTGCAAGGCAGCACCTGCGTATCGGTGGCTGGGATGCTCCAGCTAGGTGCCATGGATTGGCAAACACAGCACTGCTGGTGGCACAGAAAGCTCAGTGACCCAGGGACACTTGCGGGAGACCCGCACACATGTGATGCCAGGCCCTGGGACCAGCCCAGGGAGGAGGGTGTTGCAGTCTCCTTGTATGGGGCCCTGGTCCACAGAGGTGCAGAGACTGAATTGCTCAGCAGTACGTTGTATTTTAATCTAATCTTGTGAAATCAGGATGTACTGGAGATGATGCATTCCCTTGTCCTCCTACAACAAAGCATGCAGGAGTTCAGACAGCTGCCACCATGCCACCTCCAGTCCTGGAGATGTGGGCTTCAGTTCCTCGCTAACTGCAGCTCCCGTGGAAAGGATTTTGAGCCTGGAATGGAGATGCAGGACAACTACTGCAACAGTGAGATAGAGATTTACCAGAAGGCCCTAAAACGCAGCAGGAAGCAACTAGGAGGGACAGAGGACAGGAGGACCACTTCCGCCGCATTGCTGCTCAAACCAGTGACACCCAAGGGCTGCTCCAGAGGAGCCGTGCCCTGCTCCAAAACTCCCCCACTGCTACTTAGGATGGACAAAAGTGGTCAGTGTGGGGTTTGGTGCCATTTCACACCTCCAGCACCTACAAGGCTCACAGGCTGGCACATCCCAGCAGAAGATCAAAGACCTATTTCAGCTCACGCCATCGAGCCCAAGCCCATGCGCCCACCTGGGCGCTCTCCTTGTCATCTTCACAGATCCTTTCCTTCCGTGCCACGGGTGGGCTGGGAGGGGGTGTGAGGAGGACTACCCATACAGGTATCTCCTAACAGCCCTGCCCAGGCATCAACGTATAATAAACTGGTTATGGTTGCCAAAGACTCAGCCAGGCTAGAAACGTCCCAGCCTCATTAGGCTTCCTCCAAAACACAGAAGACGGAGGCAAAAGGAGGAATTACTGTGTTTTCAGCATTTCTGAAGACACTGGATTTCTTCGGAGACAGCAGAGCGTGTGGCAGGCAGCCAGCTCCAGACTAGTTTGTTTTCCACCTGGTTTTCTGGGTCCAGGTGCAAACTTTCAGAGCAGGGAACCAGGGACTGGGGAAGAAAAACCCACCTCCAAAGGGGGAGTTTTCTAATCAGCCTCCCCCAGCTGCTCCCTCTCCCTCCCCCAGCAGCAAGGACCAGCCCCAACAAGCAGAGTGATACCGAAACACCTCACCATCCAGGCTGCTGCTCACAAGGTTCAGGCTGTGGCAAAATGAAAGGTAAGTGGATTGCATCCTGCCCTTGAGCAATTAAGAGATTAATGCAGCCCTTTAAAACATGGTGATGTGTAGATTTTTAGAGGATTTCACTTTCCAATCTCAAAGGCCTGGGGGGGAGGGAGAAGAAAAACAATAACTTTTTCTCTACGTTGTCAAGTATCAAAAACTCAGCCTGCGTTTGGTAAATGCTCGCTCCACCTGCTTCAAATAGGTTAAGGAACGGTTCCCTCTCCATTTACTAATAGGTAAACTGAGGCACAGACCTTAAGTGAATTTATCAAATTTAGGGAGAACCTTTGCAGCAGAGGGACGTATAGAAACCCCATCTTTAACATCGCTTTATCCCGACCATTTGGCAGCACAGCTGCACAAATGATGGCTGGAGAAGCTGGCACCAGTGGCCATTTAGTGCTCTTCCAGCCCCAGTTTGCACAGATCCATTATGGGCACCTTACCACTAGATCCGTGATCCTTCATTGCCAGGTAGGAATCGTACACGTCCTTCCTCAAGAAGTTAAGAAAGCCGATCTTCCTGGCAAACCTGCAGACAAAAGCCTGCTCGTAGAGGCAGTTGAGGAGAAAGCAGCCCTGGATGTTGTCTTCCTCCGTGCCTGGGACTTGCTCCACGAGAGCCAGGTTACAAGCGGGGTCCTTACAGCAGGCTCTCATGCAGTCCCTCCTCCGATGGACCATGGGGGATGACAAGAAGGTGGCTCCATTCTGGACGGAGGCATCCGTATCCAGCACCAAATCTGGCATCCCTGCTGTAAAGTCCTCCAGGCACGTTTCACCGAAGGGTTTTTCCTCCTGCCCTTTGCCGAAGTCCACCACCAGCGCCAGGCAGACCCAGAGCACGAACCATGGACCTGGCGTCCCTCTGGCCATCTTGGTGCCCCAATCCTTGCCGCCTTGAGACCTTAATCCGTTCCTAAAGGAAGGGAGAAGACAGACGGAGCTAAGAGGGACAGTGTCCAGGTGCATGCCACCCCAGGGCGAATGGGGACCCGGAGTGCAGCCGAGGCCACGCTCCGGGTCCCCACTCGCCGCACGATGGCTAACGTGTCCCCCCACCCTGCAACTCATCCCCAGGCATGTGCTCTCAGCCCCCTACCTGGGCAGTCTCTGGTGAAACCGATGCCGGGAGCGGGGTGCCCCCTCGTCCCCCTGCGCCTTCACCCCTCAGGTGTGCCCTCAGCTGCGTCCAGTGGAGACAAAGGCACGGGGAGTGCAGGAAGTGAAAACCAACTCCCTGAGAGGGGGGGGGGAGAATCAAGTCACTCCCCTGCATGCTGAATTGCGTAAGAGGAAGGGGAGGAGAGCTGGGCTGATACCATCTTCCACTCACGCTGACGAAAGGAGCAAAAGGCTCCCTCCCTGTGGCAGCCCAGAGCGGTACTCCCGCTCACGCAGGTGTAAGGGCACCCGCTCCGGCTGAGCATCCCACCAGCCGGGTGCGTGCTGCAGTCCCGTGCTTAGGATGCTTCGAAAGAACCGAAAGCCAGGGAGCACGTGGTCTGTGTCCTCCGGCAGTAGCCCCCGCGCTCCGGCGTGGTGTCGTGGTTTAACCCCAGTTGGCAACAAAGTTGGCAACTAAGTTAACTAAGTTGGCAACTAAGCACCACACAGCCGCTTGCTCACCCTCCCCCCGCCCCGGTGGGATGGGGGAGAGAATCGGGGAAAAAAAAAAGTAAAACCCGTGGGTTGAGATAAAGGCAGTTTAATAGGACAGCAGAGGGAGAGTAATAATGATAACAATGATGATGATAAAAGAATATACAAAACAAGTGATGCACAATGCAGTTGCTCACCACCTGCCGACCGATGCCCAGCTACCCCAAGCAGCGATCGCTGCCCCCCAGCCAACTCCCCCCCGCTCATCTACTGAGCATGACGGCATATGGTATGGCATAGCCCTTTGGCCAGTTTGGGTCAGCTCTCCTGGCTGTGCCCCCTCCCAGCTTCTTGTGCACCTGACAGAGCATGGGAAGCTGAAAAAGAAAGTCCTTGACTAGGGTAAGCACTACTTAGCAACAACTAAAACATCAGTGTGTTATCAGCATTCTTCTCATACTAAATCCAAAACACAGCACTATGCCAGCTACTAGGAAGAAAAGTAACTCTATCCCAGCTGAAACCAGGACACGTGGCCAGCTGCGTGGCACAGGGCACCATTAGCCCACGTCTCACTGACCGGAATGAGTCAACCTTGCAACCGTATTTACAGTGTCCACTGCCATTGCTGCTGAGAGAGGTTTTGTGCTCAGTGCAGGCATCTCAAAATCATGAATTCCCTGCTCTTAGGACACAATATTCCTTTTGAGTGAAAGCACTTGGTAGCATGCCCAGAGGCTGCCCACATGGCGGGAGCCCCACTGCCACAGCAGTGAAAACTTGTAGTAATCGCCCCCCACTGATGAGCAGCATTTCACTACTCTCCTCAGTCTCGTATAGATCAGTCACGGTCCATTTATAGTGCCCTTGCCTCGCAGGATGGTGCTGTTTGGGGCCATGGGAACACAAAGGCTGCCTGCCATAATTTCCATGTATTTTCTCCCTTCCTGCTTCTACTTGCAGATCCATGATCAAATTCCTCTGTTCAACAGACACACCAGTGTCATCCACCCCCTCTGTCTGTAAACAGTCCTAAAGCCCCTGGGTAAACTGTTCTTATCCCTCTGTCGTAGTCCTTAGGAAAGCAGGGAGTGCTTGTAGTTTGCTTGGTCATTATTTGTAATGAAATATTGCATCACTTAAAACAACAGCAGCAAATGTGAGATGGTATTGAGTGGCATATCTTCCAAAAGAGATGGTGAGCAGCAGCTATGTATCGAACAGCAGCTGGCTTTGCGGTTTTGGGGACTGTTCTGGTGTCCAGCGTTTCAATTCTTGCTGCTTCTTTCTGTACCTCTGATCCAGCCTCAAGTGTCTTCATGGGATTTACTGGGAGTCCTTAGAGACACGTTTCCCCCTCCTGGCTGTCACAGACAAACACTATGGGAACATAATGTTGTGTGAATATTCTTTTTCAATACCTCTCATGACTTTCTGTGGCCTGATACTGATATTTGTGTATAGTACTGACTTCTGTTCGGAAAAGGGAATTGCTTTGATCTGGCTATGGTACGGTATAAAAAAAATATAGGCAAAGCCTAAACCATGTAAATAGATGGTAGGGCAGTAGGAAACATGCATGTCTGCAGAGCACAGAGATGTTTGTTTTCCTTATTGGCTATATGAATCTTTGTCAGAAGAAGCATGGGTGTCTCCCACTCCGTGCTCGGACCCCATCTCTGTACAAGGTCTTTAGGACCTGCCGGCAGACCATGCAAGAGGTGAAGGGAAGAGCTGACCTCGCTGTGCTGCACATCTTCTAAATACGTGCAGGAGAAATAAAAACGACGACGAGGTCGTCTCCTTCTTTTATTCTGCACTGCCTGAGGCACTCTGCTGGGGGCTTTCTCTTGTATTTAACCTGGTGGAGACTTTTTCCTGGCTAAATATTTAAAGCTTTCAGTCTGGAGCCAGGTGAGACTCAGTGCAGTTCCCTGACACAGGAGCGTGCTGCTCAGGGAGCAGTTGGCCCCATCCCCTTTGCAAACCAGCAACTGTGCTTGGATATCCACACTGGCAGAACTGCCTCTAAACAGTCTGGGTTGGTATTTTTGTCTATTTGGCAATAATCCAATCTACCTCAGCAGTAGTGTTGTATTACAAAATCTCTGTCAAGAGTTTCCTGCAAACCTGAAGGATATGACATCTCTTCTGCTTGTGCCAGATAACGTAACTCCTACAAATGCAGAGCTGGGAGGACTCCTTGATTGGCACCTCTAGCCCCTTTTTGTTTGTTTTTTTTTAAATGTTTATGAAGGGATGAGTCCCTTCATAAGCTGATCAAGCCTAGCCTTTAGAGTAGGGGGGTTTAATAGCTTTTGCCCTCAGCAGAAGGCTGTGCTAATGTCCTGCTGCAAGGTTTTCTGCTGTTCACCCTAAATGTATTTATAGTTACGTTATATCCAGTTTTCTTGTGCAGTATTGTCCTTTCATTTCAAAATCTTCTCTCCTTTGGTCTTCTTCAGCTGTATTTATTTTAGTGAAATCATATCTTAACTCAGTCTTCAGTTTGATAGTGCAAGCAAGCCATGATCTTCCAATCATTTCTTTTACGTAGAGTCTCCATTTCCCCTCTGTTATCCTAATGGCCTTTTTTCTGCACATTTTCCAGTTTCAGGTTTTTTATTATTAAATATGTGTTACAGAATTCTATGCCACAGTCTAAAGAATGGATCACCGTTACCAAGTATTTAATCTTCTCTCTCCCTGCTGGAGATACGTTGCTTAATACATCTTGGGATCATATTAGTATCATTCATGAGCTCACTGCAGAGCCATCTTATGAACAGTACATGTTTTATGGATCTTGGTCTTGTTCTCTCTACCATTTTCAGCTGATCAGCCCCCAGCTAAATTTTTTGGTGACAATTTCCTAAGTATGTGATCTTACTTTTTATATTCTCTATATTCTTAAATTTGACCCATTTTTTTCTGCTTAGCAGATGGGTCTGGCTTGTTTATTTGACCTTTAGTGATCACATTTTTGGAGGGATGTATCCCACCTCTGTGCCAGTAGCACAGTTTCTAAATATGCTCAGTTTCTTCTGGAGAGGTTCAGTAATTAAAATTTTAATTGAGTTTAGTCCCAAGAGCAAGGACTTCTACTAGGAACCTCTCTCTGTTGCAGCAGCTTTCCTTCCAACTCAGTAACTTATTCTTTGCCCTCCTAACCTAGAAATCCCATCGCAGCCCTCATCTTCTGCCAAACGAATAATTTTCCACAACTTCGGCTGAGCTGTGTATTATTCATATTAGCGTGAAGGGAAAGTAGGGTGTGTGATTTTTATGACTTGGGAGTGTTTTTAAGGGTCTTGAAACAGTGAGTCATCGTTAATGTTTGTCTTTTGAGAAGTGTCTGCTCTCAGTCTGGCAATAACTATTCAGGAGATGACTCGGGGGGGTAAACCGCACCATAGTTTAATATTTGACTAAGATTATAAGAGCTCTGAGACATGCATGGCTTGTAACAAACTCAGTGCAGGAGCCTGCATCACCTGCCTTCTTGCGATTGCTATGGAAACCCCAGCACCCATCGGTAGGTGGATGCCCACTTTCCAGAGTGAAGTGACCCCAACAGGCAGTAAAATAAGGGAGTCTTGGTCCAGGTCCCCTTTGCCCTGCTGTGCAACCCAGCTCCGTGCATCATCGTCTGCAATGACTTCCTGACAGCAGCTTGTCCCACCGGCTGCTGCAGATGAATCCTTTCTGCTGCACTTTACCTGGGAACCGCTCCATGTGTAATTAACACTTGGGAGACAGGTTTGCTTACTTGCTTGTTTTGTTGTATTTGCCTCAGGTTAAACCTCCTGGTGTGGTTTAGGGGTGAGACCCGGATGCAAGTGACGGCACAAAAATGTGGCAAAGGAAGGAGACAGGGAGGGACCTCATCGGGCTGTGACTAACCACTGGCCCTGTGGAATGAAGCAAGGGAAAGGATGACAGGCTGCTGAGCCCTCCTGAGAGCCATTCCCATTGCATCGAGGGTAGCTTTGGGGAAGGGAGTTACAATGAGGGTATATTGTTTCTTTGGGGAAGTTCTTGTCTACAGTCCTGCATGGCACTGGCTTTTATTTTAATGTTGCTGGTCAAGGTAAACCCTTAAGGGCAGGAGCACTGGGAAAGGAAGAAGGGAAAATAGTGTTGAGACTAGAAACACCGAGAAAGTATCTGCATTTTTGTCTTGTCTACGCTAGGCTTTTACAGGGAGATAGGTATGGAAATGTGAAGCAAAGAACCTTCAATTTGCAGGAACAAGAATAAACTTAACATTTCCCATGGAAGTCCCCATAGGCAACCTTGAGCTGTTCTTTACAGCACCTGTGAGTGGAACAGAATTGGCTGTGGGGTTCATTGCCTTATGAAAGGCGAGACTGTCGGGGGAGAGGAGTAAGACTGATTACCAGTCACCTGACTGAAGAATATATAGGCTCCTCTCCACGTGATGGTGGGAAGGTACAGTACTGCTCAGGTGAGAGGTGGGGACTGTGTGAGCTGGAAGCCCCTGGCTGCTTCCTTAAGTCTCTGGTAGTTGAAGGCGAGAGATGATGTGCTCTCCCTCTTCTTTGCTAGAGCTCTGGGGCAACGGTACAGCCTTTTTGGTTTCCACGCTCCTGTGGAGACACTGGAGGATGAGGGAAGTGGATGATGGACGTCAAGATGCTGGGTGTACTGGGGTTGCTCACTCGAGGCTCTGGATTTTTTAAATCTCCAGCCCTGGCTACATTTTCTGAACTGCACAACTTTTTTTCTGTGCCTGTTCCTGCTCACAGGAGGGTGCAGAATCTCTTTACCTTGTGGTGTCAATGTAGCATTGACACAGTCACCTCTGCTGTCTTCCCTGGTTTAATTTGTGTTAACTATCATGTTTGCAACCACAGGGAAAGTGATTATTTTCTAAAACAGGAAGAGAGTGGCTTCTGGCTGACTTGAAGGGAAACGTTCCTCTCTAGGCTGGGACTCAAGGGAAAGGGGCCGACCTGGTTCTCTGGAAAGATGAGCTGGGGCCCTGCTGAATTATTGAGCGCGCACCACAGTCGTCAGCTCGGAGAGAAAGAGAAGCACCAGCTGAGGTCACAGGTGTGGGATGGAAGTTATTCGCTTCAAGAACAGAGGAGCGTAACCAGATCTGCCTCATGCACTTGGTTGCTCTGCTGCCTGGATCAGTGTCACAGCTGCTTGGCACTACGATGCAGATGCTCAGCTTGGTTTGGTGGTCCTCTCCGGGGCCATAGACAGTCACAAAAGCCCAACTCCACAGTATTGAACGCCCCCCTCCTTTGAGAGGCAAAACCCCACTCTTAGGGCAGGCTTGGAGGAGCAGCAACCCCAGGTCACACACATGGAAACTGAGGCGCAGCGTTTGTCTAACACTCAAATGTGTTGGCCACGTTTAAACCCCCTTTATTCACCTACATATATGATAAGCAGATTTGCAGAGGACATGATCACCAGCAACTGCAGCAGGAGGTCCATTGGAGCTTACGTGTGCGCACCTCTTGTGAAAAAACAGGTTGTCTGATTAGATGACTTAGTTACCCAAGTATGTGTGTTCACTCCTGAAATTTTGGGCCAGGTTGTATGCCCAAGGCTATAAGGAGAGATAACTAGGTTGAAAATAAGATCTCATCTCCCAGCCATGCCTGAGATCTCTGAGATCCCCCCGCTGTGCAATGTCGAAACAAAATGGTGAATGTCCTTCTGTCCCTTTGGCCACCTGAATCCGCTGTGATGTGAGGCAAGGACAGGATGGGGTGCAGCACTGTGAAAAGCGTCATGCAGCTGCTCCTTGTTTGGTGGCAGCTGGTACCTAACAGCACTGGCAGGTGGCTGGTGCACCCGTAGGAGATGCTGCCTCATTCAAAGGGGACAATATCACTTACCCTGTATGAGGTGCCCAATCCTGTGCCTGCAGGAACATCTACCACACCCTCACGGAGTGATCTTGCACACAGTCTTTTTGCTTCTTCCTCCTGCTTTAATGATAGATTAAAATAGTTTATTACTGGAGGAGGCCTACTTTATCTGTAAACATTTATTTTTATATTGCCACCTTCTCATTACAAAGAATTCATGATTAAACTCATATAAGCCAAAGCAGTATGATGAACAATCTGTAATCTGGCTCATTTTGGCTTACAGCTTTCCTGAGAAGGCCTCTGACGTCCCCCCTCTGAATGTCTTATTCCATTGTAGGGTGACACTGATAGAGCAGCACGAGGGCACCAAGGTCTGCTTACTACTTTGTCGATAGAGTACGGACGGTGGGGTGAGTCTGCCTGTGGACCTTTTCAAGATGTGGTATCTGAGCGCATTGCTCATGCTCAAGTGAGGTTACAAGTCAACAGCAGCTCAAGCTGTTTGAAGAGCCATTAAGGCAGGTTATATTCCCCTTTCCCTCTTCCTCACACCTATCCTATGACTTCTACATCCTGTGCTTCATAAGTTCAACTATGCTGGCAGAAGATTAACAGGGCAAACCCCATCTTTCATGTAGAGTTGAACTGAACTGCTCAACGAAGAGCACCAGAGTCAGCACAGGGGATGGAGGAAGGGGGCAACTTCCCTGCCAGCCCTTCAGCCGCTGCAAATTTTTGGACTGACTCAGGATGCCAGGTAACTTCTCTTGTAAGTCTGGTCCTCTTTCTCTGGTCTTAATGCCAGCCTGTCCAGAGTTCCTTGGGGCCAAAGAAAATATAGGTCATTTTCCCCTGTTAAAAATGTCAGTCCTTGAAGTGCTCTATTGTGGTGTTCTGTTTGGAGACAGGAACTTGACACCTGACAGTGTGTGTTCTTTGGTCCAGAGTTACCTTGTGAAAATCTGCCTGTGTTGGGCCAGCATATTAACCTTTGAAAAGTCAATAGTTGTAAACACATTATAGCTTGTTCAATGGGTTTTGCAAGGTTTCTAACAGTTAAGAATCTCTGAAGAATTGGCACTCACTGAGTATGCTCTGAGCCTCTCACAACACATATTTTTCTGGGAAATTTTGGGCTAAATAAGACAGTTTTAGGAGTGAGATTAGAGGGAGGATACAGCCAAGCAGAGAGGAAAAATGGGTAAAGCTGCTTAAATTAAATAGCTGACAGCTGTCTTCTGAACAGAAATTTTAGGCTGTCTGAAAAGCAGAGGAGATGATATCAGTTTCAGGTATACTTTAATACTTTATCCCTCACTGATGTGGAAGCAAGTTTCAGGATCAGCATTTTGTGGAATTCTGTCAGAAAAGGCTTTTATTTTTTGCTCAAATTCAGGATGAAAAGAAGGGCTGGAATAGCCCTGCCCATTTTTCTATCACCCTGTGTACAAGATGTTGCTGGCTGCCCACTCCTCTGGGCACAGGAATGTTTGGTTTATCTAGCTCTTTGGTCTCCAAACTGGAAGTACGTTGGCTGCCAGGAGCAGCAGAGACTTGCTTTTTCCACATAGGTCACGAAACTGGGATTGTTGGATCTGCTTCGTGATGGAGGGTCTCTGCTGGTTTGTCCATTCGATAGGGCAGCTCCCTGGGCAGGTCGCCGGAGGGCTCTGGGAACAGATGAATAAAGAGGTGTGATAGAGCGTCTCAAGGGAACGCAGCTGTCCCGGTGCCCTGGCACCCCATAAACACGCCCAGCCTGATTTCTGTTCCTCTGAACAGCACTGCTCACATGTATCCTTATAAAATGGCGTAGGGCAGTAATGCTACAGACCTTTAACCTGTCTTCCAGTAAGAAAGAGGTTGTAAACCAAGCAATGATAATATATAGTACGATAGCAGCTTATGATGCTTCAGCAGTTGAACCTGTTTACCATGGATACTTTTCCCTGGGAAGGAGATAGTGCTATAGCCCTAAACAGGCCTTCCCCTGCAGTGTTAGCATGTCAAATACTGCACTTTTTTTTTTTAGTAAGTGCACAGATATTTTATCTCAGAATCACCTTGATCAAATGATCTCCAATTCAGGCCACAGGGATTTCTACAGAAATTTTTGAGAAAGCTGAAATAAATTTACAGATTATAGAACAATGTAAAACGGGACTGCTGAGTCCAAGTTTGGCTTGCAGTGTCACTGACCTAGTATTCCCACTCTCGTAAAATAGTGGATGTAGCCACCTGACTCCAGACCACTTCTCCTTACCTGCGCTGGGTCCAGTGCTTTAGCCAGAAAATGCCAAATACTCCATTTCAATGGGAGCTAAACCCTGTAGCTACATGCAAAGTAGTTTACAGAGGCCTGTGGAGCTTGAACGCAGCAGTATTCAATGCATTATGTATAGATCAGCCCTCCAGAATTGCACATGCACGTAAGTTATGCCTGTAGGAAAACAGTCATTTAAAACCTCCTTCTTCCCCACCTCTTGGAGCTGACTTGCGTTAAATATTAACAAACTTGGTTCATCAATTCCCTGGTTCACTTGGCTTCTTTTAACAACAGATGTTATTACAACAACTCCTCTGCCTGCCTCCCTGCTCCTGTCAGCACAGCCGATGGTGAAACCCAAGAATCTGCTGCTGTAACTCTGCCTGCAGAGCCTGGCTGCTGCCCCGGCCGGGTGGTCTCCCCCACCTTTCTCCCTGGGATCACCAATGCTACCCGCCTTCGGCATCTGTGAGTAGCTTGTGCTGTGAGCCACTAGTTGCAGAGAGGCCTTGGTTGAAGGAGACAGAGAAAAGGAGTGAGGGAGCCCGCTGCTGTCGGAGGAGGAGGAGGAGGAGGAAGCGGTGAGCATGGCCAGCAACTCCAGCGCACTGCCCCGGGTGACTTTCCAGACGCCAGAGAAACCTGGGGAGGAATCATCACACAGGAAACTGGGCAAGTTAACCATAAAGTACAACCGCAAAGACCTACAGCGCTGGCTGGACCTGGAGGAATGGATCAATACCCAGCTGCAGGAGCTGTACCAATGCCGGGTGAGTAGCTGGGGCAAATCCGCCCCTCACTTCTCAGGTGAACGGGACTAGAGGCCCAGAAGTTTGCTTGCTCTGCCTTACTGGAAATAGCTTCTCATCTTCAGTCGTTATTAGGTATCTTATTGCCACCTGCTACAGCACTCTCCCTGGCTGGTGTGTCTGTAGTGAGAGAATCTTGCACCAATATAATCCAACTAGCTTTAAACTGCCTGGTCTTGGACCTGCTGGGGGGGGGCGTAGCTGTTGCTCAGCACGAGTAGCAGAACCTAGAGAGATGTACAAACCTGGGATGCTTCTTGTTGCTGAGCTCCATGTGGTGAAGTGGCTTTGCTGCAAGCAGTATCTAAGCTAGCTGGGTTAGAGGTATTGGTGTATCCTCATTCCTTTTGGTCACAACAGTGTAGCTATAGCTGCTGTTTGAATGACACGCTCCGGATAATGCTGTAGCTGTAGCTGCAGAGTCTGGACATGCTACTGGCAGCAGGGGAAGGAAAAAAAAAAACACCCTACGCTCAAATGTAGAGATCTTATGCCTTCATCTTCACAAATCCCCAGAGCTGTCTTCCTTGCCCGAGATTTCCTTTGCACCAGGGACAGTCCCTCCTAAATTCTTCCTGCCTGTCTGAGAGCTGTCCCACTAAGAAGGATCGAGGAGTGCCTAGGTCCAGCACCTGAATGGTACCAGTCTTCACTTGAGCTGTTGCAGGGTACATGACATTTTTGCTTCAGGATGGTGTGACATTTAAGTCAAGTTCCAGCACTGGCTGGGTACACTGAAATTTTAACCTGGTAGTGTCGCTTCTATTCATATTTTGTGCTTAGATGGCTGGCACTTACAATGGGAGCTTTCAGAAGGGATAGTGCTTTTCCATGTTTGAGATAATTCCTTTGGAGTGTGGTACAGGAAAAGGTGAAAGGATTTCCCACATTGTACATCATGGTCTTAAACCCATTTAAATAGCTTGACTAAGGGTTTTGCTTTTATCTGTAGGGCAATGGCTAATGCAGTAAGAGAACATAAATTTCTTGACTCACGACCCAGTACATCTTCAACAGAAGACATAGATGGGTTTAACAAATTGTGTAAAACAGCTTATTCATGTCCTGGATGGGGATGGACTAAATGAACTGTCAAGCCCTTTCTGCCCTGTTTTCTGTATTTGCACCCCAGCACAGCGTTCAGCACATTTTTAAGATACAAGGAAAAAAGAGCTGATGATTGCTTAGAGTCTTTCACTCTGAGCATCGGCAGTTTCAAATTGCAATCAGCAGTGGAAGTGGACGTGTTAGAACAGCCGAGGAAAGGCAATTATTTGTGCCATATGCCATGATGGTACAGACAAGCTTTTGCCTGCCCAGGCTGATTTTCTGGGCCTGAGAGCCACAGAACGATGTCAGCTCCATGGCTGAAGAATCAAACTTCAGGAACTGTCTCTGAGGCTGTCTTTATTATTGCTGTTGCTGGTTTTGTTTATATTACTACTATCACCATTATTATCATCATTTTCTGTGTGACTGTTTCCTATTTGATATTTGTGGGAACGTACCAGGTTCTCGTGCCACATTGGGAGAGAAAAATAGTTAATTTCTGTTTTAATTTATGCATATGCACAGAACATGCAGCAGAAAACAAATATGGAGAAAAAGGTCCTTCCTTCTGTTGCAAATGCATGGCTCCTCTGAACTGAGTATATTACTACTCCTGTTCTGTTAATTAACATTCTTAGACTTCCCAAACAATTTTATAGCTTGTTTAGTAAAAATTACAAAGGAAAAAAGCTCATAATCTCTTCAAGACTTAATTGTGAATTTCCAGTTGTTTCCTATAGTTTATAAAACGATAGTAATAAATTCTCAGCTGTATCTTAGGCTTCTTGATAATGCATTGTGAAACATTATATAGTGTACATAGGAGCAGATGTTATCACTAGACCTAGTCAGACAGACAAAATTCAGCGTGTCTGCGAAGTGCTAGAGCGGTGGTCCTGGTGAGTGAAGGCTGTTCAAAAGAACAGCGGCAGTGACAGTGTTGCTTGCCAACCATGCCTGCACTGGCATTTAAGAGACTGTCCCTGGGGTTGGTAGTTCAGTTCAGAGAGCACTTAGCCTGACTGTTGAGATTTGCCAGAGATAGGCAAGGAGAATGGCTCCTGCTTTGAGTAACAGAACATCTTGCCAAACAAATTTGGGGAATTACTGCAGTTTTAAAGAGAAGGTTTGGGGGTCTGGTTTTTATTTTGAGATAGACGAGAAGCACTTGGTACCACCAGTAACATAACCCAAGATGAGGCTCCCTGTGTGCTACTCTTACTTGCCCAAGTCTACAGATGTACACTTGTAAAGGTGTCAGGAAAAACAAGTCAGATTTCGTTATCACTTCTGGTTTTCTGAGAAGTAGGAGCTGTTTACTGTCATCAGAGTAGCTGCCCAAAGGATATTTTTTTCCCTACTACAAAATCCCAGCAGGCACAAGTGAGAAATCCAGTCATGCCCTTACAGGAACAGATTGCCAGTGGATCGCCTTTGCTAGCACCTCTCCAGCACAACAGGTTTCCCAGCTTCCTGGTGTATTTGGGCCAACCTAAGAGATTTGCTACCAGGAACTACATAACATGATGCTGTGCCTGGTCAGAGACTGTTAATAGGGTACAACAGGGGGTTACATAGGATCTTTTCAAATAAATACATGTGCCACAGTAAATTACTTGCAATCACCCAGGTGTCCAGCAGGTCCTCCTGCTCTCCCCTGTGCACTGTGGCAAGACTATTTAGTTAGCCCTGCTAGTCAGGGCTTCCTTGGATCCATCGACTTCCATTACATTGTCTCTTTGTCGGCTTCTTCCTTTGCTCTACCTGCCCTTGGCAGTGCCGTGTTCCTCAGTGTCTTCCAGAAACCTGTGTGAAAAGAGTCAGAATAAACAGCAGTGCAGATTCAGATGACAGCAAGGTTAGTTCAAACATCACCTCCTGATACAGATAATCTGAATGCTATGCTATTGACTGTCATGAGGCTTTTTGCAACAAAACTAAGACTCAGGAGACAGTTTTGATTTTCAAGATGATTCCCTGCATGTGGAAGCCAGAACACCATCCATACTAGGACCAGAAAGCCATAGGGGGTTCCTACCCTGTCTCACTCCCCTGGCTTATTTAGCTTCTTAGCCAGAGAAAAAGTCAGGCTGGATCAACACCTGTTGTCTAAACAGTCACATGAAAACTATTACTTTCAAGAAGAAATGCTGTGTGAGTCACAGTAAAATACATTTAACTCTGTTTTATTACTTATTGTCATCAGCTGTGTAACATAGCTGAACAAAGGCTTTCTACTTCCTCTCTGGCTTGGTATCAGAAACTGCTCAGGACAAGTTTCTTTTTTTCCTGTAAGTATTGCCTTTATTGTTTAATGTTTCACACACACATCCGTAAATGCTATGCGGCAATCAGGTACTGCGCTGTTTACTCAATATCCTTACTCTGCTGATTATGATGTTAAAATATCACTAGCGTTGTGTTGTCAAAGATTCATTTTGCAAATACGATGGAAACCACAGCCTGCTTTCCTGACAGTCTTGTAGAGACATGTGGAGCTAAAATGTGTCTGTGATCAAGTTTACGAATGTTTCCAACTAACACCCCCATGCATTACAAGATTATTACTCCAATCAGCAAAGCTTGGGGTCTCTCTTACATTAAAGAGGACTATTATATCCCTCTCATGTCTGTTAGAGAAAGCTGGCAAAATGTTGTTAGGCCTTTCAAAAGGGTAATTGTTTTTCCATCCATTACTCCAAAAGCCTTAGTAGAAATACCAACTACGTGAATGTATTTAGCCTAAAAGCCTAAAATCTCCTTGTATTAGTTGTGCCTCTCTAAGATTAAGCCCACTGGATTTCTGTTTGGTGAACGCTTGTGCACACTCTTCATAGATGAGGGTTGTCCTAGGCTGCCTTACATTGCATTGCAGTTGGCAATTGCAGTTGGATGTTCTTGAAAGGGTCTTCCCACCTGAGCAGTGGTATCAGGTGTTGAGGTGGGAAAAGATGAAGAATGTGTACATCGGGATGTTGGCTGTAGCAGACACCACAGAGGGGCTGGAATCCATGCCCTCTTTATAAGAACCTCCTGATTTTGAGATGATTTATATCTTGACCTCAACTTCACAGCACAGTTTTTTTGTAACTAGTTCCTTCTCAGCTGCTTGGTTCTTTAAAGATGGCCTCTAGAGTTCTTACAAGTTTGAAGGTTTATTAACTGTGTATTTTTTTTTTTTCTTTTCAGCTAAGAGAAGAAACAGAGGCAGCAGCTCCTGAACCACAAATTGATCTTGAAGATCTCCTGGAGGTCCCTAATGAAGAACAGAAATTAAAACTACAGGTCAGATAGAGGGACTTGGTGACTTTAAGTTAGGGACCTCCTTCATAAAGAGTAGTAGTGGTGTGTGGGGTACAGAATATGTGTGTACAGTGTTGCATGATGCTTCCCTGTGTCTTAGTCTGTCAAATGTGGTAAGATTATATACCCTTTTTGTAGGGATGGGAAAATAGGTCAACTCATAAAATACTAAAATGATGACTCCTTGGTTTTTAGGAAATCCTCCATGAGTGCTCCAGCCCAACAGAGGTGAGTGAAGCACCATATATATATATATATATATGTTTTACTGTGCTGTAAGAGCATGTCTTTGTTGCTGCTTGGCTGAATAGCCAAGATATTACTGTGCCTAACATGATGCTGCAGATTTGTTTAATTCCCAATGGGAGGTGTTTGCCACTTTATTCTGCTGTGTTAGAAAAATACACATAAATCTACGTGGGTGAGCTGAAGGCAGAGCAGTGGAGCAAACAAGGAATTATGCTTTACAACCAAAGAAAGTTCATTCCATGTTTTGGACATCCTAAGCTGACCAGGCTGAGTTGTTACTTGGTCCTCAGTGTAGAAAAGCCATAGGCAGTGATACAGCTCACATAACTATCTTGCACACTGTTGACTAAATGCATTCTTAGCTTAAACCACTCTAGTGTTATGAGTGACAAGAATGTAGGATGGCCCTCAGATTGGATTGGGCAGATAATTGTTGAGCAGTGGCCGCGTAAGTTAGCTTTTACACGTGTGTGTTTGGGGTTTTTTTTCCCATGTGAAACTTTACAAGTACCGGTTTTGAGTTAGAGAGTTAAAGAAATCCCACAAGCTGCCACAATGTCCAAAGGAGTGGAGCCCAATACTCTGCAGTGTAGTGCATGCACCACACAGCAACTGCCTCACTGCACTGCATACCTGTGCAAAATGGGGTCGCCCATCACTGCTTCAGTCACGTGCATTGCATGTGAACACTGTGCTTGGAC
>VYZW01051821.1:0-2500 GCA_013401315.1 Balaeniceps rex
TTGCACTTCATAATGTAATAGTAAGGCTAACCTTCTTGCAAGTTTTCTTTAAAAATACACCACTTTCTCAGGGCAGTTTAGTGTATGCTGTGATAAAGCTAAAATACATCCTTTTAAATGCATGTTGAAGTCTATGTGCTAAAGAACATACCAAAATGAGTTATTTTTGTTGTCTAAGATAATTTGTATACTATGGTACTTCTGTCTAAGAGAACATCTTCTTAAAATGCAGCTTAAAATAAAACTTTGAATCTCTTTTTATTTGCAGATTGGCTTTTTTATCTGTTAAGCTTACTTTTATATAGCTATGTGTGACATGAATTTGGCCCTGGAAATGCAAGGAGGCATTTAAATAATCTTCCATAATCAATCTAAACAAGGATTTCCCCAACCCTGGGAACCTGATAAAATGTCTTTACTGAACTGAAGTTGGAAGTTTTGGGAAAACCCTTAAATTACCAAGAATAATGCTTTCAATACATGACATTCAGCAAGCAAATGATACACTGCTAAACATAGCCTTTGAATACGATTCACATTGTTGGTTTACGTGTGGTTTATAATTAATTGCAAGTGATTCATGATCTTAAGTCTCCGAATCAAAAAGAAATGCAGACAGCTGATTCATATTTTTTATGGTGAGCAGTAATTTGTACCTAATGACTAGTAAAGTGAAATTACTGAGTGTGCTCAACTGAATTTCCTGAATACATCAGTGGGAGTTTTATAATTTTACAGTCAGCATGATATATTCAGAATTGGTTAAAAAAGTGACATTTGTTTCAGATTAGGTTTATAAATAAAATTAGAACTGAATTGGCAGTATTTTCATTATAATATCTTTTACTCAGGGGTATATAATTTGGCTTTTATGTCTCTTTACATTAATTAGAAATAGCAATTGCAGGCACAAGATTAAAACCACCATTACATGTCAACCTCCATGAGCAAGAAGGGCATTGTCTGAATAGAAAATTAACTATTCTTTCAGTTAAAGGAAACAAAACAAAACAAAAAACCCCTCTTACTGTTTTTATTTCATCTTTCCTGTGGATCGAGACAGAATTTCACTCCTGAAAGAGATAAGCCCAAAACTTTCAATAAGCCTGTATATGTGCAAGCATTCTGGTTACAAGCTTGCTTCGTATCTATTCCCCATCTAGTGTCTCCAGCGGCAGTTACAGTATGGATGTGCATCACAGCATCTTTTCCCACCAGCCACCCTACAAATGCCTCATCAAAGAATGGTGCAGCCCTGGTTTTGCCACACTTCCCATTTCACGAAAACCTGGGGTTGGTTATGCCAGGTCACGCCTGCTATGGAGCTAGGACATGGCCAAGGAGTTTATGCAGATTTGGGAAGCAATCCTGGGTTCCTTCATACCAAGAAGACCCTTGGATAAATGCCACAATATCAGAATGTCTGCCTTTACCGCTCCACAACTTTGGCCTCAGGCTATCATTTTTTTCCTCTTTCAACCGTGCTTTCTCAGTAGGCCCTGTAGAGTGACCCTGTCAATTCCTCAGTGGGCTCTGTCTAAACCAGCAGGTCCAGGACCACCTACAACACCCTCGTGAAGCATGCTAGGGGTGTACACCAAATATTCCTGCTGCATGTTAAGCTCAGGAGAGATGCCTGGCATCCCAGCAGCATACCCAGCCCCACAGACCAAACATGGGTGCACCCTGTGGCTCTCATGCCCCACTCAGTCTAAGTACAGCCTCTGTGACCAAGGACACATGCAGTAACACCAAATATAGCCAAAATAGAGGGTTTGTTTTCAGTAAATTAAGCATTTAAAAGCACAAAAAGAAAGAAGATTCTGCATCCATATTAACCTCTCCAAGACACCTACTGTACCTGGGAGTATTTTGGGGCAGGCCCAAGTTCATCAAACACCTTCAGCAGATGTCTGTGTCTGGGTTTGCCCAAATAATCGCCCTTTTTTTTTCCTTCTACACTTGCCAAAATTCTCTTGAGCTCCCTTTTTGTAAAGTTCAAGTGAGTTTTGTAGGTTAACTGAACAGATCATTAAATACTACATATTGTACGGACCAGAATGCCATATAAGCTTGTCTGTATAAATACTACATATACTCATGTGTGTATGTATATCTAGATGTCATATATCAATACATAAATATCTTTTCAATGACTAAACCACAAAGTGTTCACACAGTCAAAATTCATCAGGGTATGGACAGACATAATTACTGTCTCATTTTACCTTTATCCCTCAATTATATGTACACATGCATAGACACATATATTTATATATGACTACAGTCTGACCCATGATATCATAGCAGTACCATTTACTTCAGTGAAATGTTTTAAGACATGCATATATACCTAAATAATTACTTTTTGTGTAGTAGAGATGCTGAGTCTTTATTCAAATCTAATTCTGATTTGGCAGAGCTCTGAGGCCTGGAATAGATAACACCTGAATACCTCCAACTTGCCTTTATAAAATGTGCCATTTGGTACAGACGAAGA
>VYZW01051821.1:7500-13392 GCA_013401315.1 Balaeniceps rex
AGTGCTTTTTGGATCAACATGGCCTTTATAGTATGCTCGTGTAAGGGGATCCTCAGTTGCTGTGGGCTGTGAAGCTGCTGGGTAGAAGCCTCAGGTGAGTTTGTATATGTATCATAGCAGCTTTCAGAGCTTCTTAATTTATGCTTTTGATTAAGGCAGCCCCTACAGCAGTCTGTTATCCTCCAGGCATAAAGGTAGGTTGAAGTCACCTTTTTCACACTCTCCCTGGACCAGGAGGTGTACCATGCTTCCCTGGGCACAGAAACTTAGCTGATGGTTTTGAGCAGCACAGATGCTGCTGTCAAAATGAAATCAGTCTGAATTAGTTTCTCTGACTGTGCAGGGCACGCATCTCAACTAACACTTTGTTATTACTTACACGCTTGTTAATTCACAATGTTCAGGCATGAACTGGAGAAGGACCTGGCAAATTCTGCACAGCGAAAAGCTGGGGTGTATAGTTTAAAAACTTGAGGCTGTAGCATAGCAGCTCTGTCTTGAGAGTGTTTCGTATTTAATTTAAAACATGTTTATCAAAGTACTTTTTCCTGAGTGGCATTTTGTGCTAGAGGGGTTTGAATGACACCATCCTCAGGGCTGACTGCCTGAAGAAAGTGAGTGCTGGATGGTACAGCACAGCTCTTGTGTTGTGAGGAGAAGGGCTGCTCTGTACTGTCCCATGGAAAATGGACATATTTTAGTATCATGAATATCTGCTTGTCCAACCCAATTGCAAATTTCCAGGCTATGATCCAGTTGCACCAGTGCTGCCTCCCAGCACATTCAGCCAGCTCCCTCCGACACCCTCAGACACCACTTGTTTCTGCTGTGACGGGGGCATATCTGAAAAGTGAGGATACCTCAGCAAATGCCCTAAACACAACTGCCAAAATCAGCCTCTGTGATTTGTTAGTGTGTAACATCAGGTGACTAAGGTTTTCTGACTAAGCTTATTCTTCAGCCAAGATCTGCTAGTATAAATGTGAAGGAATTTAAAGAACAGTTTAAGCTTGCATTTCATAAAAAGGGAATTTTTGCATTTCAACAAGAAGGATTACAAAAACATTGCTCTCAAAATCTGATAAGCCGATATTCAGAGTATTCTGAGAGTCTGATATTTAGTCTCAGTTTCCCAGATGTGCTACCAGATTCCTTAATGGCAAGCTGTGTGTTTTCTGTCACTCAGTGTCTATGTTATTAATTTTCATTTTTTACTGCTTGATAAAGGTGATAGCGAGAGATATTTGCGGGGGTGGGATTTCCTAGTTATGGTGTCTGCTCTATTGCAAAATGGCACTTTCAAATAATGCTCAGGAATTTTTTCTGGTATTAAAATCTGAACAGTACTTTAAGTCGTTTACAGAAGTTTACAGGTTCACATGCATAATGTGGTCAGCATAATGGCCAGCATAAAAAAATACTTTTTTTCTGCCTCAAAGAGAGAAACCAGGCTTTGAAAACCTGTTAGAAAGGCTAGTTTTAGAACCTGGTGTTGTGCTGCAGCACAGCTGCCCCTGCACTAGCTGGGATGGAATCCTCTCGTTCTGCATTGCTGTGACCCACAGTGAATGTCCTCTGTCTCCGATGGGAGGGAAAACCAGAAAAAAGGTGGAGGTAGCTGTAAACCAGCCCATTCCTGTCCTGGAAAAGAAAGTAGTTCTGATTCTCGGCAATCTCTCATTAAAAATGGTATGTCTCATTTTATTACTAATTTGTTTAGCAGTGGAAGTGTATGCAGTGCTTTACAAAAAACAGCATGAGCATCTCTTTCCCATAGTCTTCTAGGCAGCAGGGGACTACCATTCCCTGTATTCCTATTCTGCTACACAGAGATAAGAAGTGCCAGCTCATGAAACTGTACTTTCAAAAATGTTATCAAAAGTTAAAAGTTTATTTCCTCATTGCAAAGTGTCCTGTTCTTTGACTTCTGACTCTTGTTACAGGTCTCAGTCAGACAGACTAGACAAGGCATCTGTGTAAAAAGGTCACAATAAGAATCATCTAATGCCAAAAGTGAGCAGCTCTATCACAATATAGTTTTCTAGATAAAAGGTGTATATATGCGTATTTACTCCCTACAGCAACTCAATAATTTCTCTTCATTAAAAAGATGCTTAATACTGTGAAGCAACGTATTATAGAAATCTTTGCATTATGTAGCATGTGCAATATACAACAAAACTGAGAGCTGACTGCACTGCAGTTGGACAATGCAGGTCTTTTTGCTGTCAAAATGATTGTTATTTAATTACTTGTTGCCAGAGAAAAGGGGAACTCATCAGTTTGCACATTTGTGTATCAAAAATCTAAAAAGATAGGGGGATTGGAATATTTTTTAGCACCACCTCAGAAGAAAATTGACATTTTCACTCATATTAGAAAGACAGTTTTGGTTGTTTAAGAAATATTTTTTTCCCCCTTAGACATGCTTTATACTTTAATCCAAGGAAAATATTTTTGATATTAGCAGAGCATGTGGCTTGCTTTCTAGCTCAAAAAACTATGACACATTAAAATGTGTCAGCACAGTGTTAAACTTGCCATGTTAATGTAAAAGTGAAGAGCCAATACAGACATGCACTCTATTATATTATCAGTGTTTGCTTGTTTGTGATAACGTTTAAATTCTTTCGCTGCCTGCCTCACGAGCTCAAGGAAAGGTAATGGTGCCTTGTTTACAAAAGTAACAATATCTAGTTAGTTTCTCATTAAAAAAACACACAAAGCAATTTCATTTTGTTTGTTAAAAATGAGTTCTAGTAATATGTGAAAAGTTTCCCAAAATTTCCTCTCAATTATAAGAATTAATGGACCTGAAATAAAAGAAAAAATATTTCTATAAGCTAGAACATGCATTTAACATTTACATGAAGAAAGATTGTCCCTTTGTCTTCAAGTGAAGCGCTAATGTAATGGCAATGCCAAGATAATAGATGCCATGATCACCATGAAAAAGATTTGCCTATTATAGGCAGTGGCATTTTTGCAGTATGGTTACTGTATAGATGCCTAATGCAGGGTAAGATATTTTACTGTGACCCCATTTGATACAATAAAAAGACCACATTCCTCTAAGGATTAAAGTATATCCAGCTGCATCTCTAAAGCCATCCATAGACAACAGCCTGAGCAAGATGTTTTGTTTAAAAAAAAATCATATTTATGACTTTGTATTTAAGAAATTTTAAACACTCTGCTCATAATAAGTATTTGGAGGCATTTCTAAAGAAAACTTCCTGAAATACAGTAAATCT
The DNA here is from genome assembly GCA_013401315.1 of Balaeniceps rex. Lineage (NCBI taxonomy): Eukaryota > Metazoa > Chordata > Aves > Pelecaniformes > Balaenicipitidae > Balaeniceps > Balaeniceps rex. Next base: position 10,755 of record VYZW01051821.1, read on the forward strand.
GCTACATGCATGAGTAATATAATGGATTCCAGTTATGTGGCATTCAATTGCACCATTGTCTAGGATCAAACCCCAGTTCTTCTGTTGAGAGATGAGTCAAATGGGCATTGGGAACAGGACCTGGCACTGAGAGACAAAAAGAGGAGAAAGAAGAGGAGGTTCTTTCCACCCTTCCCCTAGCCACGTGGCGGCTTTCCTCCAACCATTAACCAGTGGCCTTGAGCAGAAACGGCTGCCTTGGCCCCTTTTGGGGAGGGTGGTGGGATTTTGATGGTGTAGCTACACAATCAGTGACTTAGGGCCACCCCAGCCCCCTCTGTGACCTGCTTTGGAGAGAACTGAAATACAGCCTTGCTCGGCAATGCCCAGGGCATGAGAAGCCCCCCAGCATGGTCCCTCCACACCATTTCCACTCCCTGGGACTGTCATTCAAGCTTTCTGACCCTGTCAGGTTTGGGTAGGTTCACACTGGATTTCAGCTCTGTAAAAATCTGTTCAGTGATTTATTATCCCTGCAGTCCATTTATTATTGGTCCCCTCACTACAAGAAAGACATTGAGTTCCTGGAATGGGTCCAAAGAAGGGCAACAAAGGTGGTAAAGGGTCTAGAGCACATGTCTTATGAGGAACAGCTGAGGGAACAGGCATTGTTTAGCCTGGAGAAAAAAGAGGCTGAGGGGAGACCTTACCGCTCGCTACAACTACCTGAAAGGAGGTTGTAGCAAGGTGGGCGTCGGTATCTTCTCCCAAGTAACAAGAGATAGGACAAGAGGAAACCACCTCAAGTTGTACCAGGGGAGATTTAGATTGGATACTAGGAAAAATTTTTTCACTGAAAGGGTTATTAAGCATTGGAACAGACTGCCCAGGGAAGTGGTTGAGTCACCATCCCTGGAGGTATTTAGAAGACATGTAGATGTGGCACTTAGTGACATTTTAGTGGTGGACTTGGCAGTGTTAGGTTAACAGCTGGACTTGATGATCTTAAAGGTCTTTTCCAACCTAAATGATTCTGTGATTCTATGAGTCTATGTTTCTCAATCAACTACACTCATCTCAAGGATATTTTATGATTCGTCTTTGAATCCTGTGAGAAAATGCCCATATATTACAACAGATCGAAACTGATGGCTTCTGTAAACACTATACTGAATTCTCAAGAAACAGCATTCAAAATATTTTAAGATTCAAGACAGCGCAGAAGTAGCCTTCCTCTAGGCTGATTTTGTAATTGACTTCTAGAAATTTGTAAGAAAATCTCGAGAGGAATAAATTTAATAAAAATTATAAATGAAGAGGGAAATATCTCCACAGGAGGCAGGATGTGGGTTTGGCACAAGAATGCATGCCAACATTAACCAAGTAACTGCTATCTACTGGGATCTTTTACTTCACCCAGTCCTGTATTAGCTATTGAAGGCAGTCACACTGTAGAGTCAATTTCATAAATAAGTTCAGATTCAGAAAAAGACTCCTCACTTGAGTAAGCATATATCATTCCAGATGAGCTGAAAAGACTACATAAATCAACAAATCATCTGCAGACAAAGTATAAACCATTGCATAACTTACAGTGAAATTATAAACTTATTGCATGTTTAATGATATAAGCCTGCAAAATATATTCCCCATTATAACCCAGATATTTTTCTTCTTGTCTCTTGCTCCCTTTAGAACACACTTCTAAAGAAAAATCCTAAACAGATAAGGATGGCAGGCTGATTTGTGTATCTTTTATACACTTCTGTATTTATGGTAGGACTAATGCTCTGGAGTAGCACAATAAGGCAAAGAGCAGATGTGACGTACAAAAGTATGATAAACTTTTGTGATGGGTTTTGTCAACAAACATATTTCTTGGATAGTGAGATTATACATTTATTAGACCTGAATCTTTATGACTCTATAGGCAAGGAACTGGCCTTCATTTTCAGTGAGGGTGGTTTTACAGGTTGGGGCACCTTTTTCTTCTTTTGCTCCACATTAATTTGGCATACCTTGACATTCACAAGCTCATGCTCTAGAATTCAATAGTTTATATCTATGGAGGAAAAAAGAGACTAGTTTCTTTCTATTGCAAAGAATACAGCCATATGTATTGGATCATGTGGGGGCAATACAAAATTTATCCTCGGGTATGCCGCAAATAGATCTGGATACCTGTGTTAATCAAAGCATGCAGAAAGGTATCACTCTCCGGCTGTGTAACACAGTTCAACTTCAAACAACTGTATGACTGCCCTGCATGCTGCTTCCCCCACTGTGGCCTCCACACATCTCCTTTTTGGGCACTTTAAATAGCGACACTGAGTTCTGCAGGTGCTGCTGGGATCAGGCAGCCTTTCCGCAGAGACAGCTCTCATACCTGCTCTGCAGGTTCCTCTGCTGCAGACTCCCATGCTCCAAGCACATCTTCTGGCTCTGAAAGACTTGCTCAGTCAGATTTAGCCAAAATCCCATTTTTGTCGCTGCCACTAGAGGGATCTGTGCAGTTAGCTCTCTCCTCCTGTTCTCCTCCCTTCTTGCCCCAAACAGGGAGGAAGGCCAGAGCAATCTTACCTCTTACTGATTTTCTTTCTTTCTTTGTTTCTTTCTTTTTTTTTTAATTCGCTCTTCAGTCTGATAATACAACGTACAT
>VYZW01051821.1:23499-43399 GCA_013401315.1 Balaeniceps rex
AATTCATTGGTTTGCATTGTTCATTCTAAGAAGAGGAAAACCTGATGATGGATGATGGGATTTGCTAAGGAAGCTCGAAATTGAAGTGCCCATCAACTGTGGGATGTTAATAGAAATTAGGCACCTAATGTCCTTGCATATTCCTAATTTATTTTGAAAAGCTTAGTGATAACATTTAATATCAGTTTACTAAGAAACTGTAAATATTACATTATAAAAAAGTTTTTCTCATCATAAAACAAATCTGTATTTGCTGATTTAATTTGCATCTATTTTATAGAATCATTTTTTTTATTTATTACAGTCTATCTATAACAAACCCTGTTAAATCTTTGAGAAAAAATCAATATTCAAAAGATATAGATGGATAATCCCACTAACTTCTTACGGATATTGACCAGCACAATAGAAAAAGGTACTTACAATCTCTGAAGTGATAATGGAGTATATCCCCAATGGAACAGCAGATTGCAAAAAAGAAAGATAAAACCCAAAGCACCCAATGAATTTGAAATAGCCCATTTTGCTTCTAGTTCTATTATTTCAAAGGTTAAAACATTGAAATGATGTATGGNGAAAAAATCAATATTCAAAAGATATAGATGGATAATCCCACTAACTTCTTACGGATATTGACCAGCACAATAGAAAAAGGTACTTACAATCTCTGAAGTGATAATGGAGTATATCCCCAATGGAACAGCAGATTGCAAAAAAGAAAGATAAAACCCAAAGCACCCAATGAATTTGAAATAGCCCATTTTGCTTCTAGTTCTATTATTTCAAAGGTTAAAACATTGAAATGATGTATGGCAGACGAGTCCTTAGGAAAATGGAAGAAGTTTTCTGTTCTGATCATTCTCATTCCTTTGCATGACTTCCTACAGGTTTTCAGTGAATACAGTTTCATATTTGACTTTCTTCTTCAGGCATGGCAACTTATGTCAAAGATCAGAAAAGCCACTGACTTTGTCAATAAGACATTTTCAAGGCACTTGCATAATTAGAAGACAGTGTCAGCAAAATTAGATTAGTGAAGAACAGTGGTAGGGAACCTGTATTTGTTTAAGGTTCCTGAATCTTGGTCTTGTGGATTGACCAAGTCATATTGAGACCATGTCATCTATCATATGGTCCTCTGTATTTTTTTTTAATACCTCAGATATCATGCATACTATCATGAAGTTAGTCAACTGCCTATTGTTGTGAACAACAACTTTTCAGCATCATTTACTCTGTAGCTTCCTTGATGGAGTTTCTGCAGACTATGATGATTTGCAGCTCCACTGTGATGTTTATGGGCTCAATAAAGAAAAGGTTCTAAAAAGATTATGGGCACTGAAAAAGGAAATACAACCTTTTTTGCAGGAGCACAGAGCAGAACAGTCTAAACATTTTTGGAATTTCTTGCCTGCCACAAACAGATGATGATTCCCTATAGACATTCTTACTCATTTTATACTCTCAACAAAAGTCTTTAGGGCTTGAATAAAATTTTCAGATATATAACAAGCCATCTTCCCTCTACACAAGAAGTTTGATGTTTTGTGGCAAGATCTTGGGAGACAGGGAATGTCTTATTTTCAAACTTTAAAGACCAGCAAGACATAGCTGTAACTGATATTTAGGCCTAGCTTTCACTAGAGGTATCAGTGAGCTAATGCAGATTTCAGACGTTCCTTTACTCCACATGTGAGCTCTGCGTGATACTCGTCTGGTGTTAGTTGCAACTGGAGAGACAGATCAGGGGAGGACTTAAAAACTTATCCTGCTACAGATGTGGTTTCTTTCAGGTGATTTGGAATTTAAATTGCAGTTACTTGTAGCAGTCTGACTATGTAAGTTTTTTGCACCTTACTTTCAAGTCTTTATATATTTTACTGAAAAAAAAGCCCCATTATATCGCTTCTTTCATCTTCTGAGATTTAATTAGTCAAAGCAGTTATGAGAAACTACAATAGCTAGATTTACCTCCTGCATCATCCACATTTATGCTAGTCAAGTTCTTCTGTGCTGCATTTATAATACGCAGTGCCATGAAGGAAGGAAATCTCAGTTTTGACCTTCCTTTCCACACTGACTGGGAGAAGGGAAAAATGCCTTTACTTGTGAACTGAGTTGTTGTGGAATATTTTTGAGATAAACTACAACCAGATGTGTTTCTGCAGAGTCTGTTTTCTGTATACGGTCATATTTAAATGGATCAGGTTATTCATAAGATTGTCGGCAAAGTTACACTGAGTTTCCTAAGCTGTGATGTGATTTGAACTGCCAGCACAGTGGTATATGGTCATTTTTACGAAAGATCATGCCTATGCTAAAGGTTTTAAGTGCAAGGTTCTCAGTGATCCCTATCTTCTTGAATTGGGTGTAGCAGAAGCAGCTAGAGGAAAGGTGATGGGACCAAGATATCATAGAATCATAGAATTATAGAATGGTTTGGGTTGGAAGGGACTTTAAAGATCATCTAATTCCAACCCCCCTGCTGTGGACAGGGACACCTTCCACTAAACCAGGTTGCTCAAAGCCCCATCCAGCCTGGCCTTGAACACTTCCAGGGATGGGGCATCCACAAGTTCTCTGGGCAACCTGTTCCAGTGCCTCACCACCCTCATAGTGAAGAACTTCTTCCTTATATCTAATCTAAATCTACCCTCTTTCAGTTTAAAGCCATTACCCCTTGTCCTATCACTACATGCCCTTGTAAAAAGTTCATCTCCAGCTTTCTTGTGGGCCCCCTTCAGGTACTGGAAGGCTGCTGTAAGGTCTCCCTGGAGCCTTCTCTTCTCCAGGCCGAACCCCAAGTCTCTCAGCCTGTCTTCACAGGAGAGGTGCTTCAGCCCTCCGATTGTCTTCATGGCCCTCCTCTGGACCCGCTCCAACAGGTCCACGTCCTTCTTATGTTGGGGGCCTAGTGTTTTTGCCTGACTTCCTATTTGTTGGAATGCACTGCTCCTGAGCTTGGAGCATGTGATCCTTGAATATTAACCAGCTTTCTTGGGCCCCTTTTCCCGCCAGGGCTTTATCCCATGGTAGTCTACCAAGCAGATCCCTGAAGAGGCCAAAGTCTCCTCTCCTGAACTCCAGGGTAGTGAGCTTGCTGTGAGCCCTCCTCGGTGCCCTAAGGATCTTGAAATCCACCATTTCATGGTCACTGAAGCCAAGGCTGCCCTTGAGCTTCACATTCCCCACCAGCCCCACCTTGTTGGTGAGAACAAGGTCCAGCATAGCACCTCTCCTCATTGGCTCCTCTATCACTCTGAGAAGGAAGTTATCATCAATGCATTCTAGGAACCTCCTGGATTGCTTATGCCCTGCTGTGTTGTCCCTCCAACCGATATCGGGATGGTTGAAGTCCCCCATGAGGACCAGGTCTTGTGAAGGTGAGGCTGCACCTATCTGTCTATAGAGGTGCTCATCTGCTTGGTCTTCCTGGTCAGGTGGCACGTAGCAGACCCCCACTATAATGTCACCTGCCCCTGCCCTCCATTTAATCCTGACCCATAAGCTTTTGGTTGGCTCCTCATCCATCCCCAGGTGGAGCTCCATGCACTCCAGCTACTCATTGACATAGAGGGCAACACCCCCTCCTTGTCTCCCCTGTTTGTCCTTCCTACAGAGCCTGTATCCTTCCATTCCAACACTCCAGTCATAGGACCCGTCCCACCATGTCTCTGTGATGCCGATAAGATCATAGCCCTGCAGGTGTGTGCACATCTCTAACTCCTCTTTTTTATTCCCCATGCTACGTGCATTTGCATGGAGGCATTTAAGTTGGGCCCTCGATGAAGCTGACTTACTGGCTGGAGTGGCTGGAATTCCTTTGTGCTGCTCTTTAGGTGCTCTCCTGCTGATCTATGATCCTCCTCCAGGCTCTGGGCATCTATTGCTGGCACTGGCATCGGCATCAAACTGGTAGGAGTGGGATGGATTGAGGTTCCCCTCCCCCTGCAACTTTAGTTTAAAGCCCTCTTCACCAGCTTGGCAAGTCTATGACCAAAGATGCTCTTCCCCTTCTCTGACAGATGGACCCCATCAGCCCCCAGTAGACTATGTTCCTCAAAGTGAATCCCATGGCCTAAGTAGCCAAACCCCTCACTGTGGCACCAGTCCTGTAACCATTTGTTGATTCACCAGATGCAAATGGCCCTTTCAAACCCCTTCCCTTTGACCATGATGATTGATGAAAAAACTACCTGTGCTCCAGAGTCCCTTACCGCTGCTCCCAGGGCTCTGTAATCCTTCTTGATACTCCTCAGACTGCTCCTGGCTGTATCACTGGTGCCCACGTGAAACAACTGCAGCAGATAATAGTCAGTGGACTGTAGGAGGCTTGGTAGTCTCTTGGTGACATCCCTGATATGAGCCCCTGGTAAGCAGCACACCGCTCTAGAGAGTGCATCAGGTCAGCAAATGGGTGCTTCCATACCTCCCAGAAGAGAGTTGCCTACTACTATCACCCTACTACTCTCACCCATCGCCTTTTCTTAGTTGCGCTGGTTGTTATACGGGGAGCAGATCAGGCTGCCTTACTCATCTCCAGCATCTCTCCTGTGATGGCTCTTTCCTCTTCAGTCTGCAGAGCAGTGAAGCGGTTCTGCAGGGGCACCTGTCTTCAGGGGAAGTCTCTTCCTCCTGCTGGTCCTTGCTGTTGCAACTGTCCATTCTGCATTATTGGCCCCCCTCCCTTCTGTGTGTGCCNGCCCTCCTCTGGACCCGCTCCAACAGGTCCACGTCCTTCTTATGTTGGGGGCCTAGTGTTTTTGCCTGACTTCCTATTTGTTGGAATGCACTGCTCCTGAGCTTGGAGCATGTGATCCTTGAATATTAACCAGCTTTCTTGGGCCCCTTTTCCCGCCAGGGCTTTATCCCATGGTAGTCTACCAAGCAGATCCCTGAAGAGGCCAAAGTCTCCTCTCCTGAACTCCAGGGTAGTGAGCTTGCTGTGAGCCCTCCTCGGTGCCCTAAGGATCTTGAAATCCACCATTTCATGGTCACTGAAGCCAAGGCTGCCCTTGAGCTTCACATTCCCCACCAGCCCCACCTTGTTGGTGAGAACAAGGTCCAGCATAGCACCTCTCCTCATTGGCTCCTCTATCACTCTGAGAAGGAAGTTATCATCAATGCATTCTAGGAACCTCCTGGATTGCTTATGCCCTGCTGTGTTGTCCCTCCAACCGATATCGGGATGGTTGAAGTCCCCCATGAGGACCAGGTCTTGTGAAGGTGAGGCTGCACCTATCTGTCTATAGAGGTGCTCATCTGCTTGGTCTTCCTGGTCAGGTGGCACGTAGCAGACCCCCACTATAATGTCACCTGCCCCTGCCCTCCATTTAATCCTGACCCATAAGCTTTTGGTTGGCTCCTCATCCATCCCCAGGTGGAGCTCCATGCACTCCAGCTACTCATTGACATAGAGGGCAACACCCCCTCCTTGTCTCCCCTGTTTGTCCTTCCTACAGAGCCTGTATCCTTCCATTCCAACACTCCAGTCATAGGACCCGTCCCACCATGTCTCTGTGATGCCGATAAGATCATAGCCCTGCAGGTGTGTGCACATCTCTAACTCCTCTTTTTTATTCCCCATGCTACGTGCATTTGCATGGAGGCATTTAAGTTGGGCCCTCGATGAAGCTGACTTACTGGCTGGAGTGGCTGGAATTCCTTTGTGCTGCTCTTTAGGTGCTCTCCTGCTGATCTATGATCCTCCTCCAGGCTCTGGGCATCTATTGCTGGCACTGGCATCGGCATCAAACTGGTAGGAGTGGGATGGATTGAGGTTCCCCTCCCCCTGCAACTTTAGTTTAAAGCCCTCTTCACCAGCTTGGCAAGTCTATGACCAAAGATGCTCTTCCCCTTCTCTGACAGATGGACCCCATCAGCCCCCAGTAGACTATGTTCCTCAAAGTGAATCCCATGGCCTAAGTAGCCAAACCCCTCACTGTGGCACCAGTCCTGTAACCATTTGTTGATTCACCAGATGCAAATGGCCCTTTCAAACCCCTTCCCTTTGACCATGATGATTGATGAAAAAACTACCTGTGCTCCAGAGTCCCTTACCGCTGCTCCCAGGGCTCTGTAATCCTTCTTGATACTCCTCAGACTGCTCCTGGCTGTATCACTGGTGCCCACGTGAAACAACTGCAGCAGATAATAGTCAGTGGACTGTAGGAGGCTTGGTAGTCTCTTGGTGACATCCCTGATATGAGCCCCTGGTAAGCAGCACACCGCTCTAGAGAGTGCATCAGGTCAGCAAATGGGTGCTTCCATACCTCCCAGAAGAGAGTTGCCTACTACTATCACCCTACTACTCTCACCCATCGCCTTTTCTTAGTTGCGCTGGTTGTTATACGGGGAGCAGATCAGGCTGCCTTACTCATCTCCAGCATCTCTCCTGTGATGGCTCTTTCCTCTTCAGTCTGCAGAGCAGTGAAGCGGTTCTGCAGGGGCACCTGTCTTCAGGGGAAGTCTCTTCCTCCTGCTGGTCCTTGCTGTTGCAACTGTCCATTCTGCATTATTGGCCCCCCTCCCTTCTGTGTGTGCCAGTGGGGGAGTCTTTGGCTGTTTGGCCATGGGCTGTGGGTCCACTGCAGACTGCACTTGGAACCAGCTATCTAACTCCTTCTCAGCCTCCCTGGTGTTACGCAGCCTTCTCACCACCTCCTGCAGCTCAGCCACCTGCTGCAGGAGGACCTCCACCTGAGCACACCTTTTGCTGGCAGGTCTGCTGCCTGTCCCTGCCCCAGGAGAAAGGTCTAGGCACTTCCTGCAGTCTGAGGTCTGCAGTGCAGCCTCTCGCTTCAGCAGCTCCGTCTGGGTGGAGGCGCCGGCCACCGCTGGGGTAGATGGTACAGACCCCCCCAGCCAGAGCCTTTGCTCTCAGGCGAGTGCCCACCATTCTGCCTTGAGGGTCAGGAAGGATGAGTGCCCTTGACCTGTGCAGATGGTCACAGAATGGTGCCCGGTTGCTGGGTTACATGTACTTCAAGTCTCCCACTCAGCCAGAGGAATGCCCCTCCTTTGAAGAGGCGCCCTCCCTGCGTGCCCTCCCACACAAACTGCTGTGCCACGCCCCGGCAGACGCACCACGCCCTGTTGGCAGTGCTCCTGGTCACCAGCGCTGCCTGGGGCTGCCTTTTGTGGGAGCAGGGGGTGGCCCCTGTTACTCCTGGCCCCACCCATGCCTCATCGACCTCTCTCATGAGAGCTGCTGGCTCCTGGTGGGTCTCTGAGCTCTCCTGGGGTTACCCCTGCTCAGGAACCTCCCCTGTACACCATGATCCCCCACTCTGCTGCAGAACGTGCCTGCACTGGACCTGATCGCCTCTGCGATTCCTCCCCCCAACAACTCTCACCTGCTGTGCCTGTTGGTAACCAATACAGAGTGTAAATATACACTGTCAGAGAAAGGTCTCGGGAATCTGGGTGAACAAAAGTGTATTAAGTCAACCTCTGCAGCCTGAAGAGCTGTCGTGCTTTCCTTTCTCACTCACTTCCAAAGATAAGGGCCCAAGGCATTGCTGTATTTGCACCCCTTCACCTTCCAGGGCCTGCTTTCTCATCCATGAGCCAAAAAGCAGGCACATCTGCAAAATTTCTGACAGAGCATTAGAACCAGCAACAGTCTGGGACTGCCACCTCTGCTATAAACCAGTTCTTAACACTTAATTTAAGATGCATGATTTTCTTTTGCAGTTACAAAGTGGCAAGATTTTTATATACCAGAGTTACCACAAACAGATGTTATCAATATATTAGGGATTATACACTTTCAACATCAGTTTTTTTGACCAATTTAACAAAAATTATATTAAAACTATACTGATGTTACTCATTTTTCTTCCTCAGACTTCAGATTTAACCAAGTTCTTCCAAGCTTTGTTTGAAAACGATGCTTTTGATTTTTTACTTCTTTAATACTCGATGTTGGTTCACTATCATAATGCTTCTAGTGTCATGTTCTTACCCGCTTAGATGACCTCTATGCTCATACATGAGTTAAATTTATGAGACAATTAAGGTATTTTTAATAACTCTTTTACAATATTATCATCAATCTGCAACCTTGATTACATTTTTTCCTTGCATGTTTATCATTGTTTTTAAAAAGTCTTTACATGTATTTCCAGAGTAGCAGATTGTGTTAAGGTGGTGTCATTGTACATGACACATATCAAAGCAGATGTCCTTTAGGAAAATGCTGCATCATGACTTTGAATCGTGGCACAGTGATGTAATGCCATATGAGCCAGGAAAATGTCAGACATGTCATGCTGTTTCTGGTTTATGCAGTTCTAATGTTTGTTTAAACCGTAAGGTTTAATCTAGTGTCAACGACTACAGAAGGATACACTTAATTGGCATCCTAGAAAGACAACGTGCACATTTTTAAGTAGGGTGATTGCTGGGGAGCACATTCCCAGCAGCACATGTCAATTATTCTGGATAAGTGGCACACCTAGTTAGTCGAACTAACGTGCCTCTTGCTGTCTGCGGTATCACTTCTCCAAGGCTCTTCACAGGCTGTTTTGCACATGCCTGCTGGTGAGCAAACAGGTAGCAACAGGAGAACTCCATGTGTGTGTGCTGCTTTACATGCTTTACGTGTGCATTTCTACTTGCCAATGAGCATTTGGCGGCAGCTTTCTGTGGGAGGAGTTCCTATGGAAACAAAACGGATATTTGGTCTCTCCAGCTTGCTCATTCAGTTTGCATTAAGTTCAAGTGGTTTAAACTTAAACTCTTAATAATGTCAGCCCCAATCTCTAAATCTACTGATAGTACCTTATGGACGTGAAACGATATTATTATAAATTCACATTATCATTGTTATAGAATGTACAACCACTTCTTTCCTTGGTGTTTCATTCTGAGAACTAGTTCAGTCATATTTATTGATTTTTTGCTTTTAAATATTATGACCATTAACTTTGTAGAAAAAGATATGTATCCAGGATTGTAGTCACCTATTAATTTCAGCAATCACTGAATGGACATATTTATTTTTCTACCATCACATAAATATGTATTAAATGGGACTCTGCTTTCTTAACTTGAGGTATTCAGGATCTAAAGTCCCGATACAAAAAAAAAAAAAATTCTACACTACTTATCAATTAAATATAGAGCTAGAAGCAAGATCTTTTGTTTGTTTGATTGTTTGTTTGTGAAGAGAATATTTGGTAAGTTATAATAATTAATAAAGGTAAAGATAATGATTCTTTGCACTATATTGTATATGTATGGTATCTAATTGTATAGCTAGTTTTGAGACATCATTTATTAGTATTAATAAAGTAGTATTACTTTAAATAATTTGTGTCACATTGTGATAAACTAATCCTTTGCTCCGCAGATGTTTCTGTTAAGTGTCTGCAGATGAGTACACATCGCATGATATTAATATGATACATAGGAAGTGTTTTTCAAAGCCAGGATAAAAGTTCGTATAGTGTTAGAAAAAGAATTATTACTTACTTTTTCCTTTCATTTACTTAAGCTTAACAGATTGAAAGAGTGTGTCAGGTTTGTTTTGGTTTGGTTTGGTTTTTTTTCCCCCAGGAAGATTGACTGTGAATCTAGCATGCAGATGGCATGTAATTGCATTTCCTGCATTGTTACTATATGGGTTTCATTACTTTTTCACAGCAATGCACTGAGATTTAATCACCCAAGGCTAGCATTTGCTGGTAAGATGTGTGGATATAGCGGTCTTGCTCAATGGTTAGAAAGCTTACCCCTTGCCTCATGCACTTCCTCCATTATTGCTGCACCATATGTTCTTTACAAATCCAAACAGAAGAATCATAAGCACTAGATTTACCTGTGAACAACAGCAGACTAAACTGAAGCATTTTTGGCAGTTAGAAAAAACCATGGTAATATTTCTTTTGCTGTCTCATCTCAGGCCATTGTTTTTGCCTCTCTGTTTTACCCAACACAAGTAGTTATCAAACTGAACTTCTAGAGTGCAAATTGGGGTTATCCTTTTATTGAGAACATACTTGCTCATTCTGACTACTGGTGAAACGAGCTATGAAATTTGCTTCATCTCCCCTGATGTTTACACAGGCGAGAAAGATTTTCCCACACTTGTGTGTATCTATGATTTAACTACGAATGACATTGTACCTCTCTAACATTAACCCCTTAATCTAGTACATTTCTACAAATAACCACCTGTAGTCAATTCTTTATTCATAAGCCTTATCTGTTGTTACAGTATATAATCTGTGAGAATGCCCTAATTTTTATCATTCTCTAAGCCTGTCATCATGGCTGAGACAAGGCTTATCCCTCTGAGCAGATGAGATTAGTCGATCATGTTGAAATCAGAAGAGGGATTATAATGCTTGTAATACACTGAGTCAAATTAAATGCATTTTGTTTGTACATCAGAAGATCTTGTTGCTAAGGCTGTGGTGTCTTCTGCTGACTGTATAAATTGCCAATAAAACATATGAAGGCTGGGCATGGGGATGAAAAGTCAAGTAAAAAGCAGAAACAAATCAAAGATATTTGTTTTGTTTATTCAGCCTGGTAAACTAGAGGCTTAACTGTTCTGATGTCACCATCATATTCTAAACACAGGGTTTTCACCAAAGATTAACTCTGATCTAAATTGCATGTTATTCATTTTCATTTATCTTTGACCAACTCTAAGGGCATCTTTTCTTCTGAGTAACTTCTTGCCTCTTTCATTTCTTCTTTTGTTCTTTTTCAGGCACGTTTCCCTTGTCCTGACTGTTTTGTCAGTATGCAGCATAAACACACATGCTATTTATGGGCTGTGATCCATAAGGAAGGACACTGAGATATAAGTATATCTATCTATCTATCTATCTATCTATCTATATATCAGAAACACAGCCATAAAATTATGAATCAGTGGGTCAGGTAATTCTCTCTGCTACCCCAGCTGGTGCTTCTGTCATACCAGAGTGGTACAACAAGAGCTGTTCTTAGAGAAAGAATCCATTTTCCATTAATAGCCCACAATTTTTTATTTGGATTCCTCTGGATAAACATTCAAAAGCTTGGGTATTTATCTCAGCCTTCTCGGGATTATCTGAAACACATGAATAACAAAACTGAGATGGAAATATCAAGTGAACAAGATTACTCATTATATTTCAAGCACTTCTGGTTCCAAGTCCCATTCACAAATCTGAAAATGAAAAATATTATCAAAAATCATGCTGAAAACTGAATGTAAGAATTAGTTGTGAAGTATGCATGCAGTACGAGTAAGTCTTCATTTTTTGGCCTTGGGGTATAAGAATGGTCTGTTATTTGACTTCTAGGTAGAGACTAGAAGATGTGTTATCTAATTCAGTTCAAATGTACCCAATTCAGAAAGGACAATTACATCAAATGCCACAAGGAAATTTTAGTCGTGCTTGTAATAATTTATGACAGTAAATCTAAGCATTTGCCATCAACTGGAGGGAACAATGTCTAAATTAAAGGAGTTGAGACTTCTCCCAAGTTTAGAAATCCTTGCTTTTTGGTAGGTTCTGGTGGAATGCAATCCCCCACATGCCTGTTGTAAACAAAGGCTCTTAATTATCTGAATCTCTTGGAGCCTATAATACAATCCTTGTGGAGCTGTATTAAATATGTAAGAGCTATGAGATTTCTGCATAAAGTAGCTTATAGGCAGCTTGGACCACACAGGTTTGCTTTCATCTCCAAGCTATTTTCCATATGTGAGTTAGGCTGAGCTCTTGCCCTGTCACCAGCATAACACTCTAGCTGGTGACCAAATTCATGTCTTCATGGTACTTTTATTTTTTAGTATTTTTTTTATAACTTAAAAGGAGTAACAATGTCTGTGTCTGTTCACAGATTTTCCTTCCAGAAACTGTCCTCAAAAGCCTTTCAAAAGCTAATGTGACTTATATGCCCTAGGCAGAAGAAGGGAACATCCTGCCAGTGTGAATCAGCAATAGCTAGCCTAAATAAAAATATGGACATTAACATTAGTCTACTATTAATTTTTTAAAGTTTTTGGTTATGTATCATTCTACTCAGAATCTCTGAGTAACACTATTGCACCATATCATACTGCATCAGGATTATTCCTGTAACGGGACCTGTTTTTGTTATAGTCTGCGAGAAGTACTATGTAATAACTCAGGATTAAGTTGTTGTGTAAAAGTGTTTTTTGCCAGCATTTCTGAGAGATTGGAGAGAAAGCTAATGTGTAGCAAAAGTCTGAATGAATCGCAGTATTTCCAAATTTTCTGAGAATGTAATTTTACAGGTGTTTCTTTAAATACCTTTCAAGATACCGTAAGCATGTCCTTCAATAAGCTCTGACCCTGAGAGAATGAAGCAAACATTTAACTTCATACATTGCGAATAAACTTGTAGGATTCACAGATTTCCTTTGTTTCAGCCTGAGAGGTTAGCCAGCTATTGCAGATTTATTTTATTTTTTTCAGCTGGAGGCAGAACTGTTAATGCTTCAGGTATCTGTTTTGCTGCACTGGTGCTCCTCTACTAAGAACAGGCACAACAGGAATCACGCAGGAGGAATCAGTTCATGGTGCTGAGACTAAGCTCTGCTAGCACTCCTCTTCCTTAGGTCTAGCCCTTCTTTGCCCAGTCCTGCACAAGTTTTTCGCTGCTTCCATCTGCTTGTTCACTGCTGCTACTCTTCATACCTCTTGGTGAACTTTGCTTTAGCATTTTGGCTTTTGGCATTCTTGTTCCTTCTCTCCTTCCCCCCCCCTCCCCACTCACCTCTAGGGCTTAAATTTAACCAACAGAGATATTTTTTTCATTCATCATATTAAGTAAGGTTTTATTTGGTACTAAAATTGCTTATACTGCATTAAGTGAAGTAGATACAAAGATGGAAAGATGGGATTCAAGGTTTTGATCATTGAAAATGGGAAGACTGCTAAACTCAGGCTGGAGGGAAAAATATGATGTGTGTTTCCTTCCCCCCTTCCCACCCCGCCAAATATATGCATCTCCTACCCTACAAATTGTTTTTCATTGCTGTCTGTATATATGTGCTGTGCTCTTTCAAAGACCGTAAAAAAGATTTCCATCATTAATCTGCAGAGGGTTTACCAGCTTTAACTGTTCATTCCTTGTTTTGGAAGTTTATGCAATAAAAGGGTTGCTATAAATTGCACGATATAGGTCAATCTTAAAAGATGGATGAAAATAAATTTATATTAGTCCAGGCATTTATATGAATGTACAATGACCTCTTTGGTTTCATTAGTTCTAATACAGAAATGCCAGGGGTATAAATCTTCACATTTCAGCACATGCTTGGTTCATTACCTGAGGTCAAGATGATGATTTCCTCCATAATGTTTAAGTATAGGGTTAAGTACAGTTAAGTTTGTCACAGAAACATATGTTTTAGTCATATGTAAGAGACCAGATACTGGACTATACCTCTGTGTGTGTGTGTGTGTGTGTGTGTGTGTGTGTAAAAAGTGCTAATTTCTGGCACTTGACAATTTTGAGATCATTCCCAATTCACTTCCCCGGTACATACTTCAGACATGCCTGTAAAATATTTTGAAGATTCATGAAACTGTACTGCAGCATGCCAGAATTTGGCAAGAACGAAGATTACTAAATGATGACATAATGACATAATTAATGACATAAACAGGATGACACCGTACTAAAAGTAACGTACCAGGTGAGACTGGCTGGAGGATCACAGATGGTTAGAAAGCACAGAGACAGTGAGGAAATGACATTTTTACTGAACTTTTTCTGCAGGATCTGACTGTGAAAATACTGTGTTTATTAGTCTTGGGGAGGGAGCGACATATGAGTGTCTAGTGGAATGACCAACAGTGAAAACAGGTAAAACTAAATGCTTACAATTTGGTATGGAAAAACAAAAAAGGAAAAAAAAAAAACAAACAAAAGTATTTCTGGCAGGAAATTGCCTTTAATAAACCTGTTGGTTTGCCTTTTTTTTTTTTTAATTTGGTGTCCTTGCCCTAGAAAACAAATATTCCACATTAATGTTTTTGTCCAGATTCTCTCATGCCTTCAGCTCTTCTGACAGCTGCTGATTTCATTCACATCCATTTAAAAATGTCACTCAAGGAGGTATGCAGAATTGCCTGTTCTGCCCATCATACTCAGCGAACAGATGGCAAGCTCCCTGTCCTCCCCTTCCCGAGCTCTTTGAAGGCTTTGGCTGGGAGAGCAAGCTGCTCTCTCAACCCTCAGAGAAAATACTTTTGTGTGGGGCAAAATAGCTCAACTCCATTTTCTGCTGCACTATAGCACAGCAGTATGCTGCGGGGATGGGACGGGACGGGACGGGACAGGTCGGGACGGGACGGGACGGGACGGGATGGGATGGGATGAATGTCTCGCACTCCTGACATAGAGCATGTGCAAGGAGCCGTAAGTGGTGGCTTTGCCATCGGGTGCTGTGAGGCATGGGGGCACAGCAGTTTGTTCACCTCGTTGCCTTGGCTGGATGGAGCTGTGAGCCACAAGAAGGAAGGATGAACGTCTGGCAGATGAATGTTACTGGGTAATATCTGAAGTGCTTTACGTGGGTGAGCCAGATGCAATGTTAAGAGTCCAGTTCCTTCAAATGAGAAGCTTTCTGGTACACATGCAAACAAGAGTACTGGTCTACATAAATAAAACTGAAGTACTCACTTGCAAGATCTTTTTAAGTAATTTTGTGTGGCAAGAAGCCCAAGTCACAAAGGTCCAATTTAAGTCCTAATGTCAGTTTTATGGTTTGCAAATCCGTGATTTTGGGCAGTGTGAAAGTTGTATAATATTTAGTTTTTCCACCTGATGCAGGATCATAGAGAAGTCTTTCTCATGAGACTGGTTTCATGTGTCTTGTTGTAGGCACAGTGTTTTCCTTGGTTTTGGAATTAATGTCTTCAAGTGCTTTACTCCACAATGTGCATACTGTGAACATGTGACCTTCCTAGCACTGGGGAAAAAAAAGATCATAATCCAGAGAGGGGATTTTGATATGTTTAGCAAATGGCATAACATTGCTCTTCACTACATCATTTGCAGTGTTTTATTTTTACTGTTGACTGTAATGCACAATAGGTTTTAAAGGAATGTTCTTTATAGATAGCAAGGGAAAACTGAAGCGGGCTTGTCTACCCAAACATGGCCACTAAAGGGATGTTTGCAAAGGGTTTGTGTAACTCCACAGAGTAACAATATCCATTCTCCTCTTCCCCAGCAGCCTCTCCATAAATAGCCTTTTAACTTTCTTAAGGAGGGAGGTACTAATAAGAAAAAACTTAAAAAATTAAAGCAGACTTTAGCATCTTCCAAACAAAGTGCATCTTCTGGAGGAAAGGAAATGGAAATGAAAATAAATCAGTTTACAAATTGCTCTTGGTCCAACATCACTCACTTCAACAGCCACAGCTATTTAAAAGTATCCATCATTGTCATTTCTTTTAGCATGCATCCCTTTCAGTCCTGCTGTCAAGCCTCCAGTTTGCTGATGACATTTTCCCTTTGCAGTGATGGGCATTTTGAATATGCAGAAACAGCAGTAATAAAGTGTAGTATGGATTTCAAGGGGATTAGTCCAAAGCAGCCATCAATAATTTCTGATCTGACAGAGGTGATAATTGAGGTAAGCTGTATAACTTGAAGATTTCAGTTTGGTTAAAATCGCCCTATTAGCTGCTTAATAGTGTTATTAGTCAAATAAATTAGGCTAGGATCTTCCAAATAACCTTGGCACTGTGTATATTAAGTATGCTCAGTCCTGTACTACATCCACTAACAGTGCATTACCAGCAGAGATGGTTGTCATATCGCGTAATATTCTGAAAGTGCTTGCTTTTGGGCAACAAAACATATTACAGATTTCAAATAACAGAGCATAAATCTGTTTTCAGATAAACAAATGACAACAAATCTGGTGGTAATTTATGGTACAAATGGTAGGGAATATCAGTGGCTTTTTTTTGGATGTTTTCACTTAGAGCTATAATGACACAGCCTCCTTTTAGCTTGCAATCTTGCCAAACTGCTCAATTCACGCTCTCCATATCAATATGTTTCTAATGCACAAAGCACTAAATCAGTGTTTTTCAAGTTTAGGAACAGATTTTAGACATGGTCACTGACCACTTCAATGTGCAACCATAAAAATGACCCTAGAGAAAGGCAGATGGTCCTAAGAGCTGATTCTATTCCTGCTGAAATCAGTGACAAAAATCTATTATTGTATGATCTCTCAGCACCATGTGCTTAGTATCTCAAAAGAGACAAGCTCAGCACTATTCAGTATCTGACCTGGTTTCTTGAATATTCTAAGAAGAATCCAACACTAAAAATGTTTGTATACTTTATGAGGAAATATATTTTTTAAAAAGTATCAGTTAGACTGTTTCCTCTTCCCTTAAAAAAGACCCTCCAACATAATGATAACTTGTAGAGGTGGTTGGGAACACAGGAAAAGGAAGATTTTAATGCAAAATATAAAACCAAAATAGAAAACCAAACACACTTGGTGGAAATGAATGCTCGTACCCAACATTAGAAAGCATTTGTATGCTAGCTGTACAAAGAATAAACACGTGTACTGCCTTCTTAAGTATACAAAAGGATTTGTTTACAGATAAAAGAAAGAAAATGATATTTTACATCTTAGTTTCATATTATGTAGCCCAGTACAAAAATATACACAATATAGATTGTAAGGCTTCATTTGTATATTTGCATAACCCAGTAAGAATGGCAGTATTTTTCTTCCAGCCTTTACTTAACGATGGCTACACAAGCACTTTGAATTTAAAACTCTGTACTGTATGTAAAGTGAGGTGCGTGCTTTTACCGCTTGTCAAAACAATCCTGAAATCCCATTTTCCTTTAATAAAGTATAGTTTTGTCCTCCAGATGTATGCTTGAATAAGATGTCATAGTCTGTTTTTGTTCAGGATTGCACCCTGCTGATGTTCTTAGGCAGCAAGAAAATTACCTTATTGAAACATATTGCTGGTAGTGACTATGGTGCCAAATTTTGCATTGGTATTACACACATGACATATTCAGAGACCTTTGAGTAAGACCATGAATATCAAGTGATTGAAAAGATTATACAGGCTTTTTCTTCGGGTATAAAAGGTTGTGGTTCTGGATGAGTGTCTTTCAGATCAATATAATTATGTCATAAAAATGTAACAAAATAGTTATTTTGCAGCCTTTCACACTCGCCTGATTTCGTACTAGTTTTATTCTGAGTAGAATTATTTTCCTTACATTAGTTGCACAGTTGTTATTTTAGAGGAGTGGGGGTTGTTTTTAAAATAGTTGCATAATTGCAGGCCCTCTGCTAGTATGTGAGTATCCAGATAGGTAATGGATGCTTTATAATGGTTGCTTTTCTAGAGAAAAGATACGTACACTTAAATTACTATCACGGAGTTACATAGCTGAATATTTACACACAAACACAAACACACACACACACTTTATATATATGTGCACCCAAATTCATGTGTGCCTATATGCACAATGGAATGAATGTACTCTTTATGAATCACATATAAACATTTTAAAAGTGCATATGTTAGTACTAAAATGAGGTAGTATAGAGGTCTAGTTCACTTTGGGTAAAAATCCCTGAATTTCTGGCTGTAGCAGGTGTTTGGAAGCTGCAAGCAGTGTGACAATATTAAAAATTCATGATATCTGGGTTAAAAGTGTTATTTGAATGTTGTATTTTTCCCTTAGACAAATTTAGTTATGCATGCGCTAGTTTTGTGACCCTACAGAGTGATAACTCACTGCCAAAAATCATCAGAGGCAACAATTTGGCTGGCCTGGTTGGCAAAACACTGCCAATCCAGGAAGCAAAGTTATGATAGTAATTCCTGCTGGTCACTGGAGTGGCATCAGAGAGAGAAAGCTACAATTAGAGAAAAGGGAATTAGAAATTTTAGGGGAATTTAGAGAAAGTTGAAAATAAAACAGATAAAACCACAGGTAGTTAGTTGCAGGTAAAGGATAAAGTGCTGCCCAGAGTTGTTCCCATTAACGTTTCATGTGCTAGAGAAGCAAGTCAAGCTATCAAGAATGCCTGATTTTTCCACTAGCTTCATTTCTTTTAAAAGAGTTGAGCTTTTGACAAGCAATCCCTCCTAATACCGCAATGAAATTATTCCATAAAACACTCATCTAACCCCAGCCTGTATTATCAAGAGATGGGTGGGTGCCCATAATCCTATTTTGGGCTGCTCCAAAATTTGGAAAAGAGGTTTGAAACGGGATCCAGAATTTGCCAAAGGGTTCATCGTGGCTTTGGATCCCCTGGGTTAAGCACCTGCTAGAACTTGTCTGATATCTAAACCCAAACTGTCATCTCAGATATGTAATCTGGATTGGTCTCTGACAACTACTGGAGATGCTCCGGCTCGCTGTTTCCTAACAGCCTTCCAACAGGGGCAGGGCATGCAGAACATTGAGGGCATCCAAGTATAAAACCTTCATCTGTGGATAAACAGGATTTTATGAAATGGTTTTCCATGATGTGTACAAACCTGACTCAATGCCCCAGGAAATCCTTTCCATAGCTTTGTTGCTATACACAGGCTGTAACGCCAGGAGAAAGGACTTTGATTTTTTGTGAGAATTATAACACTGCCAACAATCTCTGTGGAACAGCTTTCTAGGTTTACCCCTCTGAACAGTTACATTTATTCACACTACAGTATTACAGTGTTTCAAAGCACTAAATTATACTGAATTTATGGAACAAGGAAACACCTTACTTATTTATTCACTCATCGCATAACACAGATGTCCTCAACAGACTTACCAGAGAAAAAAAGTTAAGAGTCAGATGTAGAGTGGGCTAGAGAGATTAAATACAGTTTAATGTGGCCTCTTCCAAAAGTATGGAATTTTAGAGGTACAACTTCTTGTTTAGTGAAATCCATTTTCATGCTTTGTAGTATTTTACTTAAAAACCACATAGCTTCATTAAATTGCAATTTCTGTGCTGATCTTTGCCCTTTTATTTGGACTACTTACTTGCATCAAGTATCCTCTAGCTATCTCCTACATCTCCTTTGTATCTGAAGTCTGAAAAGGAAAATTGTATACTAATGTATGCAGTATGGGGGATAAACACGACGAATTAGAGACCTTTGTGCAGTTGCAGGGCTGTGATCTTTTGGGAATCATGTAGATGTGGTCAGATGGCTCCCATGACCGGAGCGTTGCAATGGGTGGGATAGAGGCTCTTGAGGAAGAACAGGATGCAGGATGGGAAGATAAGGAGGGGGAGTCTCCCTTTATATGAGAGAGCAGCTGGAGTGCATGGAGCTCTGCCTGGGGATGGAAGCCAGCTGAGAGTTTATGGGTTAGGATTAAAGAGAGGACAGGTAAAGGTGACATTATAGTGGGTGTCTGCTATAGGCCACCTGACCAGGAAGAATGAGTGGATCAGTCCATCTACAGACAGATAAGACCAACGTCACGTTCGCAGGCCCTGGTCCTCATAGGGGACTTCCATCACCCTGATACCTGCTGAAGGGACAACACAGTAAGACATAAGCAATCTGTGAAGGTCCTGGATTGCGCTGATGATAACTTCCTCCTCCAAGTGATTAGAGGAGCCAATGAGGAGAGGTGCTCTGCTGGACCTCTTAGTCACCAAAAAGCAGGGTCTCATTAGGGATATCAAGGTCAAAGGCAACCTTGGCTGCAGTGACGATGAGATGGTGGAGTTCAGTATCCTGAGGGCAGGGAGGAGGGTAAAAAGCAGGCTCACAACCCTGGGCTTCAGGAGAACAGACTTTGGACTCTTCAAAGTTCTTCTTGGAAGAGTCCCATCATATAAGGCCCTGGAGGGAAGAGGGGCCCAAGAAAACTGGTTAATATTCAAGGATCACCTCCTCCAAGC
>VYZW01051823.1:0-11314 GCA_013401315.1 Balaeniceps rex
GTGCAGTTACTCCATCATAGAAAGCCACCAGGTTAGTCACCTTTAGTTTAAGGTACTGCATTATCTCAGTAATTCAAAGTATGTGTGGAATTACCCCTTTAGATTATTCTAGTTGCAGTAAGAAGGGCAAAAAAAGGGAAAGGCAAAGCTTTTTTTGATCATCTACCTATCTAAAAACCTCTTCTTCCACGATCCCCTGCTGTAAAGGAAACTCACCTGGACAGAGATCAGGATGTTTATATTTTAAAAAGCCAAACCCAGAAACAAAAAAACCCAAACAACCCAAAATCCCAAAGGCCACCATTTCTGTTCACTTTCTTCGTCTCCATTTAAGGTATGTAGCTCTATTTTGGATATTAAAACTGCTTTAAACAGGTCTAGTGCTTCCTCTAGCAAGTAATTAAACATACTGCTGAGGCACCCATAAACACACTGGTTTGTTAAACAGGTCATGATTTATAGTGGTTAAGTCAGAAAGGTTTTGCACAAACAATTGTCCACAGGACCATGTGGGTTTTGGAAGCAAATCTGAATAAAAGCACTCAGCTTCTGATTGTCATGGCAATCGCTTTCTATGGCTGTAAGGCACTATGACCTTCTGGGCATAACGCAGAGAGGACTTGTGGTATGTCATATGTGTAAAATCTTATTAATTGTCTGTCAGAAAAATCAACCTCCCTTCATCCTATGTTCTCAGTGCTGCTCACTATTATGCCACTGGCATAAACCCAAAACTTGTTCCATAACACAGCACAAAGAAATAGTAACAAGAAAATTAACTAGTCCATTATTTTAGTATGCTACTTTGTATAATAGGACAAAATATGCCTAAATCCATAAGGTATCATATGTTCAAAACTGGTTTTAAATATGCTGTTAAAATTAGACAAATTATTACTGTCAACAGATTCAAATTCTTACTTTCATCAGTGATTTTACACTTTGGATCACTTTCTGTTGCTACTGAAATGAATGAAGTTTTGCTGTTCATTTCATGAAGTAATGTAATTTTTCTCACGGCCAATGTCATTTCCATTTAAAGCAATTCAGATTTTAACAGAAGCAGGATCCTTCGTAATTACTGTTAAGCTGTATTTAAAGATTCTTTTACAAACCTGAAGCTGAATTCAATGCATGTGCAGCTCCACAGAAGTCAACGGTTATGTCAATAAAAATTTGGTCTCCATATGCAAAAATGTATCACCATAATCAAACACACTTTAATTTTGGGCATACTTTGGTAAAAGTTCTCCTACTGCTACATTATACATGTGCAGGAAAAAAAAGCCTGAAGTTAAGTTTTGACATCATATATATCTATAACTAACAAATCATAAAATCCACAGTACAGCTGTGTGCACTGTATAAAGTTTGTTTAAATAGATTTAAAATTTAAAAGAACTTAAATAAAAATTAAAAGTAAAATAAAATTTGAAAGTAAATTCCAATTAGAAATTCTTTATAACAGTATGGCAAATACAAGTATTGTACCTTTTTTCTTTTTTATATACACAGTCTGGTATGTCAGATTACTGCTATGGGCCAAAGATTCCACTTGCTCTGTAAACTACAAAATACTAAGATATATATAGAAAGGTTTTTTGGGAAGACCTCACATAGAATAGTTCACTCTTGTAAACAACCTCTCGTAATATTTTTCTTCGTGTGTGTATTTTATACAGATACAGAAATAAGGTACATGTGTTAATGAGTTAAGAACTTTTTATTTTATGGCATGTGTATTAGTCACATCTAAAATTACATTAACTGGTATTCAGAGTACTGCACACTATGTTTCTTTCTTTACTTTCATCCAAGTATTAATGATTCCAACAACTACCTCATGACACCCTGTGGAATACTTAAGCAATTGCATGTTTCAGCTTCACCAAAATAATTTCTCAAGCAAAAAGGAAATAAAACAGGAGAGAGAATATTGATTACATGTTCTTTGAAACAAAGTTAAGATCTGGTCCTTTATTATCATCAGCTTGACCTACCAATTCTAGGCACCCTAAATTAAAGTACTTATTTCCTATGCACAGTGCTTATCTGAATTCCACAGCATTTACACGATTTCCTTCCTCTTAAAACTAATTTAAAATATGATCCAACCCTTAACCAAGAAAACATGTTCTAAAATTATTCAGCATTTACAAAATTCTTTCCTAAGAGGTAAAGAGAACAGGCAGCAAATTAAAAACATCCCCATTGAATCACAACTGCTTTAAAATAAGTAATTCAATGCGTAGTCCATAGATAAAATAAGAGGAAAGGATCTGATTATTCTTCTATTTGTGCTATATAAATCTGAAGGAAATACTTTGATGGGAACAGGACCACACTGGTGTATGTGAAAGTAGAATCAGTACCGCAGAGTATTTGTTTGTTTGTTGGGATGGGCACGGGATTAGTACAGACCTGCTAATGCAGACAAGGTTTTATGACCATTTAATCACAAAGAGTTCTCTCAAAAAGATTACGGGAGGCAAAGAGATTGAGCAGTCTCACATGCTAAAATCTTGGAACACAAGATATGATTTAGTTCTTCCTGAGTTTTTTAAACCCAGAAAGAACAACAAACCCTCTGGTAACCTCTGTCATTCTCCAACATATATTTGGGTACAGGCATATATGTAAGGATACAATTTTATTGCTGAATAATGACTTACTTTTGAGCATGCCTGAATTCAATTTATGACAGGGACTGTTAAGACTTTCTTAATCCTCAAGCACTTGTATTTTTATCTGGTAGGAAATTAGTTACTGTGTAGTTTTGTCAGCGTGTAATTCTTACCTCTGTAAACTGCTATGTCCCTGTGCCATGAGCTGTACGAAAAGAAACTGCTCCACTCTTTTTGTATTTCAGAAAGTGTGTATATTCCCAGAGCTTAAGACAGACTTTATTTCTTTTTAAAAAACAATACCCTTACAGAAAAATGTCTCTCCTATGAGGCATCCTGTCAATAAACCTCAAGTGCTAATCTTGCCACTTTTTGGCAACGATCTCAGGAATGCTTCTTAAATACTCAAGGGATTAAATTAAATCTCACCCGCAGACAGGCTTTAAGATTCTACAGTAATCCAAGTTCTCAAAAGAAAACTACTTTCATTATCAAAATTAAGGTACTGTACTCTGGAATTTGCAAGAAAATTCTATAATCAAAGAAAATGTGAGATGCTACAACAATTCGCCTTTAGAGATATGCATTAAAGTATAAGACAGTTTAAGACAGTGTAAGAGAGAAATTATCAGAGACTTCCTAGGCCTAGCTAGTGAAACCGTAAAGTCATATACCTAAACTTAGTTCCATATATTTTCCTCTCTGCTCTGTATTTGAGTTTTAAATAACTCAGACGAGTATTTTGTAACACTGGCTTTTTTAATCCTAAAATTCATTTTGCTCTATTCTAAATTTCTCTAGGCAGAACTCTTTGAGAGTTGTTTCGTATTAAAACACAGGTCATGTCTGTTCCAGTGAAGTAGATCAAAAATATAACATTAGTCTAATTTAAATTTAAAGTAGAAACACAGGTGAGGAAACAGAACTTTTGTATGTATCATTTTCATTATTTACTAAAAAAAAACCCTTAATATTTTAAGAAAACAAATTGTACTGAACAATTTCCCATGCACTGTTACATTCTACTTTAAACAGTTAATAGAATTTCAAGAAAAAGAGATTTAATAAAGAACAGCATTCATCCAACATGAGCATTAACTATGACTACTTTAAACGTTAGTATTCATTCTCAGACTTTACCTGCTGCCTCATAGATATACGTAACAAAAGACAAAAAACCGTAACTATTAATCAAAACAGAAAAAAATAGTTAGGGATAGTTCAAATGCAAATACTCTAAATGTCTACTTACACACACAATTTATTTTTATTAGTAAGACTCATGATAAATATTCTGTCTCATACGGCCCTTTTCAGACACATCTCAGTATATCCTAGAACATGAGACCAGTTTTCATAGTGACTCAGTAAAATAGATGTATCTACAGATGTCTTAACATCTCCGTTCATTTACGTGTGTGTTTGTGTGCGTGCATAATTCGTAATGAAATACCCATCCTTAGTCTGAATGACCAGTTAGAAAGAAAAACTGAAATCATTTTTCCCTACCATGACTGTAAAAATATTACTACCTGAAAGCTCAATATACAGAGGTATAGTTTTTGGAAAGCACTATAGATTTTTAGGCAGAAATTTTTAACAAATGATGTACGGTTATTAAATATCAACTCAGTCCAAGTATTTTAAAAACTACATTAAGAGGCTTGAGAGCAGCTATTTGAAGTTTCAGCCTGTGGGGCGAAAGGGGGAAGCTATGGCTCCATAGCTTTCCACTAACATTCATGATATGACCTAAATACATTTTTCAGTTTAAGCAGGATTTCAATTAACAAAATGAGATCATTGAAGGGCAACTTCTGCTTCAACAGTTTGACATTGCAGAATTGTCTTTTGTTTTGAAAGAGACTATCCCCAAAAGTGCTTCATCTTTCAGTACCACTGAAAAAATCGGAGTAATACAGCAGCATTGTACTTACTTCAGATTACAACATAGCTCATGGTCCAATAGTATCATTTAGCTTTATATTCTCTCATTATTTAGCCCCACAAGACCTTGTGAAACATCAGAGATTTTAGGTGGCCCAAAGCATATGACCAGCTCAATCCTACACTGTCAATATGATAGTGGATTACTAAATCAGAAAGAGTAAAGGTATTTGTAAACCTGTCCATAAATTTTACATAACCCTTTAGGTTACGTAAAACA
Organism: Balaeniceps rex; assembly: GCA_013401315.1. NCBI lineage: Eukaryota > Metazoa > Chordata > Aves > Pelecaniformes > Balaenicipitidae > Balaeniceps > Balaeniceps rex. Next base: position 4,792 of record VYZW01051823.1, read on the forward strand.
TTTCCAACCGTGGATATGGTGTGTGCCCAAGGAGAAAGCAGTCTCCAAATCAATGGGTCTGTAAGGTTTTCACAAAAGACAATTGATCTGTCCGAATAGTTTTTACCTCAAACTTCCTTCAGGACTACAGTTCAAAGTAGCAAAGTGCAGCTGCACCGTGACTGTCACAAAGGAGCTAATGAAGCAAATGCTGCTTCAGGCATCAGCCCTCACGTTAACCTGATGACAAGAGCAATAGAGAAGTGGCATGAGCTAGTAATTACCCTATTGCTACCTTCTCGCTCACATAATCCAAGCAGGAAAGAAAATAATCCTTCAGAATTTTGCTCTACTTGACAAGCTTAAAAAAACAGAAAAAGACATAAGACCATAATAAGAAACCAGGAAAAAAAGGTAAACAGAATATTTTTGCTGAGGTATACTTAACATTGTTTCCCACCAAAGTTACAGCATTTCTATACAACATATTTTCTGCTTCTTCAAACTCATCAAGTTTTTGCCGTTAGGATTACACAGTTGATCAGATTAACACTGTGCTTTGAAAACTTACTTTTATGGTTGTTCATTGTTCTTATACCATCAAAGAATTTTGGGATTTTTTTTACCCAAATTACATTATTAAGAACCACCTGGTCGTGGCCATATTATCCAATATAATAGAATCATCTTCCCTTTTGCTTCGTTTGAAGTTGCTAATCTTTACATGCAAACTTGTCTCTAACAAAGTAGCAAGTGCTTTGGGCCAGAAGGATGTTAGTTTATACAGTGTTTAAGCAAAATAAGGCTTCAAATTCTAATTGGTGTCTTCACAGAAATACTGCAATATAAAATACTACATTACTTCACAAATTAAATTAAAGCATTTGTGATGTGATTTTTTTCTCAGTGAAATCAATTAATCTCTGTTTGTCATCACATTTTGTTGGGTAATGTTATCACATTATTTATTATACTAATGTACGTAATGCCATTTTAAAACAATTATATATAAAGTAGCTCCACTAAACAAAAACAAATCAATAACTTACCTAAGACATACCTTTCTCTATACTTACAAAATACTACTATTATCCAGTATTAACACTGCCAACCAAGAACTTAGGGGGAAACTATACCCCATGGATTTACACTGTCCCTTGTAATAGTCACTGACATGATAAGTAAGTGTCCTGGTTTCGGCTGGGATAGAGTTAATTTTCTTCCTAGTAGCTGGCATAGTGCTGTGTTTTGGATTTAGTATGAGAAGAATGCTGATAACACACTGATGTTTTAGTTGTTGCTAAGTAGTGCTTACACCAGTCAAGGACTTTTTCAGCTTCCCATGCTCTGCCAGGTGCACAAGAAGCTCGGAGGGGGCACAGCCAGGACAGCTGACCCAAACTGACCAAAGGGGTATTCCAAACCATATGACATCATGGTCAGTATATAAACTGGGGGGAGTTGGCTGGGGGGCAGCGATTGCTGCTCGGGGACTGGCTGGGCATCGGTTGGCAGGTGGTGAGCAATTACATTGTGCATCACTTGTTTTATATATCCTGTTATCATTATTATTATTATTATTTTCTCTTCCTCTGCTGTCCTATTAAACTGCCTTTATCTCAATCCATGGGTTTTACTTTTTTTTCTTCCTCAATTCTCTCCCCCATCCCACAGCGGGGGTGGGGGAGGGTGAGCGAGCGGCTGTGTGGTGCTTAGTTGCCAACTTAGTTGCCAACTGGGGTTAAACCACGACAGTAAGCCAAGTGCACCATTTCATAGATAACAAACGTCAAGCCTTGGGATGACGTACTACGTGCAACTAATTTAGCTAGGCAAGCCTCTGTGTAAAGACAGTTGTGAAAGACTGCATGAAAATTTGATCTCTGCCTTGCTCAATGGCTAGAATAAATTCTCTTCAAAAAATAAGTACTGTTAATTGAGCTGAAATTCTGAGCTAGAGAATAGAGTACTTGCTTCGTGTTTGTTACCACTTCTATTCCAGGACTATTCAAGATTTTAATGAAAGCTATTCACTCACATATTTATCCCCAATTTCTTGTTAACCTATGAAAACTGTCACTAACGTACTAAATAAAGCATTAAAATGCTTACTGCAAATTAATCCACATAAAAAGTGAACAGAAAAACAAACTGATATAATGAAGATGCATATTATATGTTTGCACCTGTTATGAAATAATGCAGAAAAGAGAGGGCAACTAATTTTTGTTTATTCACAAGCAACAACTTATGAAGCTGAATGTGTAAAATTGTAGTAGTGTCAACAGGACAGGAGACAGAGATTATCAACTGCATACACTTTTCAAAAGAAATAAGCTGTGTGGTGTGTATGGTGAACTCCTTATGCGATTGAATAAGGAAGAAAAATATCTGAAGATACTATCATTATAGAGAAAGCAGACATGTAAGATGAGAGACAAAGATGACACCACGCCTCCAAAAGAGAGTTGGGAATTATAACAAATATGCGAACAAAGACTAGAACACACAAAACAGTACATTGGATGAAAAAATGATGCTCTTACTACTGAACACTAAAGCTGTAGTAGCAACCAAACGCAAAGAAAATACCAAACCAAAACAAGAGTTTACACACATGCTGACATCTGGAGATGGGAATTTTCAAGGAATGAAGAAAAAAAAAAAGAACAGGAGACAGGAAAGGAGAGGTATAAAAGCTATGAAGAAGTAAGTCACAAACATTGGCAGCAGCAGCAGCAAACACAGAAGAAAAAGTAAAGGGCAGTTATAATTCGATTTGATCAGAAGGATCAACATTACATACTTACAATCAGGTCAAAAAACATTTCTAAGAAAAATATGAGACATGGTGTATTCAAGCCTTCTTGGGATTAAATTTAGTTCTACTTCAAGATATACACAACTTTTTTGTATGAACAAAACCAAAACCTACAATCCAGAGAACTAAAATAATTTCAAAGTCAGTGTGCATATGTTTTTGAAAACTGAAGTCTGAAATATTTCAGCCACTTCCACCACTATGTCATCAAATGGATTTACTGCAAAAAATTAATATCATCTCTAAACAAGAGACACTCAACAAAAGACTTCCCAGAAAAAAAATATCAAATGGACGCATAAATGTCTAACAACCATGAAGATAAAAACTAGAAGATGGCAGCACCAGAAGTGGCTATATCATCAACAAACTTCCAATTCTGTCACCAGAACGCTGCCAATTCTGTTTCATGCTGAATTCCCCACTAGCACCAACAAGGCCTCTAGGAAGAGAGAGCAGAATAACCAGGACAGGGTATTCCTCTGCTTGTAGATGTTATACTTTCTGTTTGAATTATTAGTAATTGCAGCAATCTCTGTGTAAATATCTTTCATATCTTTTTCTCTCAAACTGCAAAGTTTGAGATATTTTCAAAGCCATTAATGAGAATTCAGATACCTATTTTCCAATGTGGCTTTCAGTTTTGATTTGCTTTTTTCTTTCATTTTAAAGAAACAAATAAGGCTGAAAATTTCATATACCGTTTTTATACCTAGGTTACCAGTTGGACTCTATGATCTTAAGGGTCTTTTCCAACCTAAGTGATTCTATGAAATATTAATAATTGGCCCCAATGCTTAATTGTTATTCTGGAAAGGGAAAACAGAAAAAAAATCATATTTTTATTTATATTTTTGTATTTTTACAATGTCTGAAGTATAGTATGATTGCAGTAATATATTGAACTTGATTGCAAACACTTTATCAGAACTCCATAAAACAATAGGGAAACACATTTCTTACATTTCCTTTTCCCATTAGTTGATAACTAAATGAACTGTTTTCAAAATTCTCACATACTTCACAGGTACAGTAACCTGAAAAGAAATAAGGTCTTCACAGATTGCAGTACCTGAAGCCCACTTTCCACAAAAGCTCTACAAACAAAATTTCAGCCCTCAAACCCCTCTTAGCTGTCACAAAAAAACACCTGAACAGGGCTAATAGTTGCTTTTATACTGTAACTTACTACAAGTGTTTTGTCAGGTTTGCTTACACAAAATCTCTATCCTAAGGAGCAAGTGATTTAAGAATACAGGGGTATTTTAAGGTCTAGAAGACATTTTTCCTACTAAACAGTTTAGTCCCATGTGTTCACTCTGTCTATCCATCCATTTGATAGTCCACTCAACACATTCACCGCAGTATGGTTGTAAAGATGCAAAGAACAAAAAGGATATGATTAATGAAGACATGAAATTTACACTGATATCAAGCTTCTGAACAGATGTCACACTAATTAAACTTTCCTAAAGTAGGCTGAGGAAGGCAAATGAGTCAGTGGTAGAATCAAGAGATCTACTGATATAATGTACAAGTATTTCCCATGTCATTATATGTTCTTTTTGATTCATTTTGTTAAATATATGGAGTATCAACCGAGTATTAGTAAAATCTTAAGCAAAATAGTACAGAAGCCTAAAGTATCATTATGGTATCTTAAAAAAAAATCCAATAGGATCAGAAGTTTACCAAAGAAAATATATGTGCACCTTAATCTGGGACAGAAAAAAGGTATAAAGAAGGAAAAGAACCTATTAATTGTTGATCACTAAGAGAAAATGTATATCATTTACTGGGAATATTGCAGCCATATTCTCTGGTCAGTACCTGCAATAAAGTGCTATTACATGTGACTAGAAAAAAATGTCACTATTCTATAACTGGAAACATCAACCTACTATCTCATGTACATGTAGAAACTGAGAGCATCCTATTGCATCAATAAATAGAAGTAAATGCAACTAAAATTGGAGCCAAAAGTGATAAATATCTTTTCTTCTTCTTCCAAAACAAACATGTTTGTTTTATTGTGCAATCACTGCAGGAAATATTTCACCCATTTTTACTTACTGTGAGATTATATATTCCTTCCATAATACAGGTATCAAACGTATGGGTAACAGGAAGGATTCAGAGGAATCAAAAAGCATTAAGAAAGAAGATGTGTGTGCTGAGTTTTCATACAGAGAGGAGAAGAAAACTCCCCTAGGGCTGCTTAGGGAAGGGATCTGCCCTCAAGTCAGCTGATACTTTTACAGGGCTATAAAAGCAGGTCAGTGGGCAAACTGAGCCAAGAGAGGAGAAGGCTGTCACACAGAAAGGAGCTCCTGGACTGAAAGCTTGGCTTCTGTTGCCAGACTCCAGCTGAGAAAGAGCTGGAACTTAATGCTAAAATTAACCTTCAACCAGGAAGCTAGCCAAAAGAAGCCCAGGCTGATAATATCCACTTGTGTATCTGGAAATACTCAGTCTCTGTCTCCTTCTCTTCAGGGACCAATAAATTCTCAGAACAAAACAGCTTGACTCTTGGACTCTTCTAAGCAGGACTCACAGTCTTGTCAGATATCCATTGAAAAGTTTTTGCTCTCATTATATGTATTTATTGTGATATAATTCAAAATACAATAGGTATTTTCCAGATAGTATATATAATAATACAAAATGGACTATCACATAATTCCAGTTATGACGCACGAAGAGATGGACATTCATTCTTAACAAGCTAATGCTTCTTATAACAACCGTCTGTATATATTCAGGGCCAGATTTTCAAGCTGGGTTGGCTGTGTATGAATTCCTACATCTCACAACATGTTGCATGTTACAGGGTAGTGACTGATTGTTGAACTTGTTTTGAAGTCTATCCCAACTGCATATTGAGAGCACCTGAAAATATGACCTGTATTACTTCTCCAGGCTAACCATGAAAAATTATACCTTTCTGCTCAATCCTACATTTCACATATTTGAAGGCATCTGACGATTTGTTACTCATGGCCAGTTTTGTATTATTTGGTAGCGGTGCATATAAAATAGGATATGTTAGCTTACAAGAGAATTTTTTCAAGAAGATTTTGCATGAAAAACTGTTACACTATGTAGTATGCAAGCCAGAGAAGTACATATACTCTAATGTAAACTCACATGTAGAAAAAAAGCTGCTTTTTTTAATACAAACCATTTAAGATGAACAGTGATATACCTTTTAGTTTGTATCTTGTCATTCCTATAATGTCTGTATCAACTGGGAAGACTTGGGGGCCTCTGCCCAGATTAAAATATTACAGGTCTCATAAAAAAGTTAACAGATGGTGGGAAGAGAGAGGCAGCACGTAAGTTGTATAGACAAGTGTTGGGCAACAGAGAATACTGAAAAGGGAAGCTACAAAGGAAATAAGAGTAAGAATAGGCACCTCGAGCTGCAGAAAGAGAGCAAGAGCCGGTCAGACAGTAGTATGGGAAGTCTTCCAAAGCAATGAACACAGAGCAATCAGTATTCTGGATAACATGAATGGGAAGTAGCACAAGGAAAAAAAGAAAGGAAAAAACCCAACAAAAAAACAACAAAAAACCCCAACACAATGTGTATGTTGTGTGCATTATTTTAAAATAGACAAATATAAAAAGGGAAATATATATATACATATAAAAATAGAAGAATAACATAAGCTTTAAAATAGATGACGAATCTGTTCTGAAAGCAGATTTATGTTTTGGTAT
>VYZW01051826.1:0-11913 GCA_013401315.1 Balaeniceps rex
TTCCAACCCAAAGCATTCTATGATTCTATGAAAATCAGTCTTTTACTTGAATACAAAATATTTATGGTATATTTAATGACTACTAGCTGCTAGTGATATCATTCTGATAGAGTAAAGCAGAGTTTGCTTTCTAATTCTCCCTGTCCTTCAAAGCAAAATTAACAGGTTCCAACAACTTGTTTGCTGCTGAAGGAAAAAAAAAAATAGAAAGTCAGACAGCAGACCCTGTCAAAGTTTAGCATAACATCTTGTAAGGCTATAGAGCAAAACAGGGACAAATAAAATCAGTCTTGCTTATTTTTATATGATGTGTGTTTAACTGTTTGTGTAGCTCAATGCTTGTGCATACTAAAAGGTAAACTGCCTTTTAGAAGTCAAAGATAACATTCACAGAACACAAAGGGAGGGCAAGGAAGACAGCATGAGAAAGAAAACAAATGGGAACCCAAATTCACCAGAGAAAGCATGAACAAGTTATCTTCTCCTCACTGTGCCTGGACTTGCTGGGACACCACCCTGAGAACTTCTGGCTTCATCTTAAGACACATCGAGGTTTCTGCTCCTCCTTCCACTCCAAAATTTGAATGCTCTAGACTCCTCTTTCAAAGTTTCAGCCTAGACTTTTCCATGACAAATTTGCACCTGTCCCCTTTCATGCCAATAGGTCAGCCTTGAGTTCAAATTGTATTACTTCCCTTTGCAGGTGTTCATCTTATTTGCTTCACCAACACACCCCCATCACACCTCATCTGATGGGACTTCACAAGTCATATTTTTTTAGGAAGCTTCTTATACTAATATGACTCATCAGTCTGTAACATTTCCCTAAAAGCATCAAAATCAAATGCATAGTTCTTGATCACTAGCAACCAAAGCTACACTCAAGGAAGGGCTCATAAGGCTTGAATGTTTCCCCACCTCTACAAGGGCTACCACTGACCTCCTGATACATTCACAGGACTATAGTTGCTTCTCTTAGAGCTACACCAATTGTCAGCCCAGCCATTCTCACAGTTACATCTCAAGTAGTTCCGTCATGCTGTGATCAGCTAATTCACCTCCATTTCAAGTCGTTTCCCAGTGATGACCTTCCAGCCTTTAGTAGAGACTTATTAATTTTAGGTGTTCCCCAAGATCTTGTTTTTTCTCTGCTACTCCAGCCCCATGGCCACCTAGCTTTTCCGATACAGAGAAGGATCAAAAAGCCTGGGAGTTTTCATAGCACACAGTAATTTGTGACCTATCTTGTCCGACTTGAGCAGAAAGCTTGTTCACCTCATACCTCCCTTATCTATACTACTCTACTGCAGTCTTAGAATACTTTTAAACACTGAATTCACAATACTTGATTAGGATTTTGCCTTCTGTAATTTCCACAGATCACTAGAGCCTCAACATCAGATTCAAATATAAAGACAGACAGAAGTCTGGATAAACATTGCTCATTCCATAATATTCAAATAAGTGTAAGATTTACTCCCCACCTCACTCCAGGTGAATACTTACCATTAAGCTGTTTCTTCTCTTCAGATAGAGTAGAAGGAATCTCTACAAGCATTAAGAAAAAATGAGCACGACAGTAAGAAGTTACAGCACAGTACTTGCACACATCATGCTAAAGAATTAAGCCAAAGTAAAGCTCTCCAGATAAACCTTCCAAAACATTAACAGATTGACCAGAATGCTTCAGATATCAAGAAGGCACAAATAAATGCAGCACTGATCACCATTTCAAAAGATCATGTATAACTAAAAAAATACTATGTTAAAAATGCCAAAAGTTGCACAGCACTAAAGGGTAGGAAACACAAGAACTCTGGCACTTCAAAACAAACATCACAGATTATCTTGTGCAATTATAAACTTCATAGCTAAGAAGTTTGCTAAATCTGTCAGACTTTCGATGACACTTGTCTCACGACAACACAGAGTAGACACTGACTCCGACTGACCCAATCCTTGGCAATCGAAACCCAATCCTTGGCAGAAACCCAGGAAAAAGAAAGTCTTCCTACAAGCTCCTTCTGTCAAATGTTTTTTTTTGACAAGTTATATCTGAGTTTTTCATTAAATCTACAGTATGCTGCAACTACTCCAAACAAACAAATACTAGCAGAAAAAAAGAAGATAAAGACCAAGCATGTGAATTACACAGTGTCAATTCACATACAAGGTGCTCAACTTGAGGGGAAAGGCACTGCACCTCTCAGCCACATATCCTTCCGCTCATAGCAAATCTGTGGGGAAACTAGTCCTCTGGATATACCCAAGCTCCTTCCTGCCTTCTCTACATTGCACATCTCAGAATGTCCCAATATGAAGGCCCATTTTATATTCTCATTTATGGGAGCCAGGTTTGGGGAAGTGGGAGAAACCAATGTGTTCTTCCTGCTCCCTTTTATGAAAACCAAAATGTGAATGTTTCTCCCCTGTTCTTCTGAATCCCTCTCAGTGCTCTGCATCACAGCAGCCAGTGTTAGAAGAAAAATGCCATTGTGAGAGAAGCGAAGGAAAGACTGCTGGAATACAGCACCAAGTATTGCAAAATTACTTCAGAGCTGACCAAGAATTCCCTTCATCAGAGGCTTTCATGTTGTGCCACTATAAGGTAAAAACAAAACACTCCACAAGATGAATGGGACAGTTCACCCCAAATTTTTGGTTGAGGCTGTTATTTGTCTGTGTATTCTGCTATACGCCACTTCAAGCTTTCTGCCAGGATAGGTAAATCATTCACGAAAACTCGTTTCTGATTAAAGGTAATTTTTTGTATACAAAAGTCTACCCTCATTTCACTACATTTTAACACACTGCACCAAAATTGGCATTGCAATTTTAAGGACAGTTTGAGGCATTTCCAAGACACAAAAAAAAACCCCAAAACAAAACCCTGGAGTATGCAAGGACAAGCTTCAGCTTCTTTAAACAGTTCAGTGAGCAAATTATTGTACAACCTTCCAAAAAATCACCAGAACACAGGAAACAAAACTAAGCTAAACAACCACAAATCCTCCAGCAGTGCCCGAACAAACCTACATCTGCCTTACTTGTACTGTATTGAGACTGTACCAAACAGCAAGTACTGATGCCTGCCCTACTGCCAAACACTAACCCTCTGCCACAAAAAGAAAGCAATTTATACCGTAATTTGAAGGCCTGTCTTTCCTCTGTACTTATGGGCCTATTTAATCCTATATTCAAAACATGCACCTTAACTTTGTATTTTATTATTCCATTTTCAAATGCAAACTTTGCTGAATATGGTCTTCTGGAAGGACACCAGACAAGAATTATTGCTGGCTGACAGTGAAGTTAGTCAATCACATTTTGGTAATTCACTATTCCAAAGAGGAGGACACATAGCCTACCAGGAATCAAAGTAAACTTTGAGAATTTGACAATGAAATCAGCAAATCCAGTCTAATCAGTTTTATTCTTAATTAATGAAGTTACATTTTTTCAAGCCTGAAATGGCCAAAAAAGACACAGGCAACAGAACCATTTTTTACACAGCTGGCAACCTTTATCCTGCAAATTTTACTATAGCAAAACGGATAGAGCAGTCCTGTTACAGAGGAAAGCAGAAGAAAAAGTGAACAGCAGAAAATGGACTATCATAGCTGGCAGTGGCAAAGACATGTTTGTTTTTTACTGACTGGCTGTCACAAGAATTCCTTCCAGTTGCAGAAAAGTTAGATTAATGAAATCAGCAAAAGTCAGGTTTACTTTTAAATTTCTAGCTCAGCTAACAAAGTGGCAGTAACTTATCTGTAACACCTCAACTCCATGAAGCAGTTATGCTGTAGAGGTTTCTTCATACTTTGCAGCATTTACCTTAAAAGCTCCACACTGGAATTAGCCACCTAGCTACATGGAGATGTAAAATACTATTCCCCTTCACGTACAGAACAAACTCAACTTAACTGTTAGGCGATGTGATCTAAGCGCTAAGCAAGTATGCAGTGCACCTTGTCAGAAGTTGAAGAGCTACAAGAGATGGCTGAATTTGTGAACTAAAGGATGCCACGGAATTTGAGAAAAACAGTTGCAAACATTAATTCTTTGACGTTTTCACTGCAGTTTTGCTAAGGGTCAATATTCAGTAATAGCATCTGCTTCCTAGGTATAGGAAATTTTTGCTGTGGCCTACGAACCAGAACAAATTAAAAGAAAAAAACAGATTAAAGTCTCTGGAAACCATCACTAGGCATTTTGAGACAATATACTACATCTCTTGCTGTGCTGGCTCAGAGGAGTCTGTTGTACCAGCAAAATTTTCTCCAAGCAAATTCAAACTAAAGGACCCCATAAAGTGTTCTGGCCATGAGGTGTATTCAAATATCTCAATACATAGGCAACTTGCCTACGTGCTGAAATCGCCAGATTGAAAATACTGACTTTTGTTTCAAGATGAGAGAGTTGCCTATGGCAGTTTGTCCTCTGTGATCAGAAGAAGAAAGAGGGATCCTGAGGTGGGGGGGTGGGAAACATATCTTTATTTCTGTACACATACGTGCATAGCACACACACGTCTGTTTTCTGATGACTAAAAACATGCATAAAATAGTTTCATATTCAGGTATCTGCTGTAAAAAGACTGAATATATGCAACATCCTTCATCTCTATGCAAGTATAGAGATTCTCCTCGTAAAGATGATGATTTAGGATTTCTCACAATTGCCAGACAACTTTGGAATAAAGCATAATAGAAATTATGTCATTCTCAAAACCCTCACCTTTTGGAGCAGCAATAGGCTTGACAGCCATTCTCCCAACAAGACATTCCTTCAGCATCGATTCATAATTGACCCAACGATGAACCTATATTAACAAAATTGGTTTTCACAAAATTTGTAATTCTTACTATGTTGTTCTACACACTGAAACAGAAAAGCTCATTTCTGTACAGTGGCTAATATAATACATTTAGCAGATTTTTTTTTTTAAACACAGACATTCATTATTGCATTGTTCAGTACTTATTTTTACTTCTATTAGACATAGCATGTAATTAAATGAAAAAAAAAGGACTGTGAAAAAGTGACAGTAGTTTAATTTATTCATTTTACGTTTTGCAGTATCTGAACATCATAACCTTGAGCTACAGAAAATATTTCAGAAAAGCATTTTTATGATGTATGCTATGCAATTAACAGAATAAAGACCTTGTCTTTACCACAAGGGTAATTAGTCTTGTTTAGATACAAGTGAAGGGAGAAGGGATGAATGAAACAAAGATACAGAACAGTAGTTTAGACACACAAACACCTCCTACCAAGTTGGTGTACTTCTGTTTGTTTCTGTCTTACTATCACTGAATTATTTGGAAATTACCTATTTTAGAAAGTAAAATAAAATGAAGAAAAGCAGTAGCTTTACAGACCAGAACTGGAGAACTTGCAGAGGAAATGGATGGCAGAAAACCCAATTCTGATAGGGCATCCAGGATAACATCACAAGAAGAGAAAAGGAAACAAAGTGCTGCATGACAAATTTGAATGGTATGTAGAGATTTAAAAATAAAAACTTTAAACTGGACAAGCTAAGGGGACAAGATAAAGAATCCCATCCACAAGTTGCAGTTTCCTCATATACAGATAACAGAAAGAAATGAAGGCTTTTGAATGACAGTTAATTTTTCTGGAAATTTCAGAAACACTAGCAACCTACCAAACTCTTAAAGATACCAGTATCTGACAGACACAGAATGCTAAAGCAGAGGGGATAACAACAGAAATGCCTCCAGAACAGGAAAGACATCAGCCAGAAACAAAAGGTGAACAGCATATACTAAGGATCTGAACACTGCTTTCCACTCCCATGACAAAACAAACTTAAAAAAAAATGTAGCAAGTATGTATCTGAACTTAATAATAACTTGAGGGGCTTTCACAAATATTCCTGATGTCAAAACTCCTGTTTCCAAGTACAGCATACAACACTTGACAGTGATCCAGCTACAGAATTCCGGGCCACAACTTGACACTGGGTGAACTTTTAGGAGAGAAACTCCAAATTTCTTGAAACCAGAGAATTATGCCCGAATCCAACACTTCATTTGTGAAAGGATTTACCAAAGACAAACTTAATAAAGCTAAACCATCATCACTCCTTTATTTACATTCATTGTTAACAACATTTTGCAAATAAAGGCGTAACATATTGTGATGCATGAAGTGTAAAGGGATAACACATTTCCTTTTAGAAACAGAGATTTCGTTTCTGCTCTTTCCCAGTTTCTCAGACAAACCTTGTGAGCCAAGGAGACTCAAAGAATGTCTGTTTCTAAAAAACACCAACTCAGTGAATCATCTTTTACAGCACCAGGTTTGCAAGCAATTCCTTACAGAAAGTACACCCATTCTGCAGACCCTTTATTTTCTGAATCTTTTCAAAACATTTAAAGAAGTGTTAAACAAAGAAGAGACAAAATGTCATCTTGTGATTTGTTCACAATCAGTTAATAGCAGCCCCTGCATTTTTTCTTAGTACTTTGTTCGCTGATAGTGCAGTGGCCAAGTTAACAGACAAAAGACTACTACAAGCATTTTTCAAAAAGCGAAAGTTCTGAGAAGAAAATGCCTCTCAAACAACAGCAATTAGTCATCGTAGTAATTTATTAAGAAGGTGGTATCTCAAGTTGTTGCTACCTTTATTGCTATTTCTGCTAAAAAATTAATTTAACAACATGGTCAAATTGAAGCATCATTCCAACAACATAAAGTCACATTTTCATTATTGTCTTTTGGTACAAAGTTTAAACTACATGCCTCTTTCAGCACACATAAGTGCCATTCTGAGCAGTAACCCATTGCCCTTCCTTAGACCTGAAAAAGTTCAAATCACCATTTCCACTGGAACGCCCTAAAAATAATCAGAAAACATGCATTTTCCAAAATACCTTTCAGTGAGCAAGTGTCATTCGCTGCCAGTTGTTCTCACCTGATCAAAGAGGTCTGTACCATCAGTTCCTGCTGCTTTCATTAGTTCATCCTCACCACCGGGATGATATTCCATGTATGGTGTGACATTATAGACAAATCCTGCAGAAAATGGAATAAAGAAATGTGAGCAGCATTTCTACAACCACTACAACCACTCCTATCTCCAAAACCAGCCAAAAGGTTAGTGCATATTAAACAGCATAATGGCAAACAGGAGACATCGTCGGAACAAAGTATGACTTTCTAGAAACAGAAACATAAGTTACACAATTGCATAGAGCACAAGACACATCTTATTACAGAGGCCAATCCTACAATGCCATACCACTTGTCCCAGTGAACATCCGGAGAAACCTGCAGGGTTAAGACTTTAACAAAATGAATCCTTGAAGTTGAACATGATGTATCCTAGCTAAGGGGTAAAAGAACCAGAGGCTGCTTTAAACAGAGACATAAAAGTTAGCACACAGAATTGTCTTCACTCTCCCTTCCAACTAATTTACTCCTAAAATGCTGTCATAGTTGTTTCCCTACCACCCACCACCTATAGAATAAAATGCCTACGGGAATGAACCGTCTCCTGTAAGGAAAAACTGCTACCACCAGCAACAAAATTTCCATTCTTCAGATTCAGCAACATAAAAAACTGAACACAGCCTATGCTTGTTAGAGGCTTACAACTCTAGTACCAAATTTGTCCCAGTAAAAGGGCTCAGCATTCTTTCTACACAAGTAGTATTCTTAGCATTTCCAGGGAGATAAAACAATACTTCTTCATAGGTCTGAAATGATGAAGTTTAATTATTGTTGCTATGCAACCAGACTAATTAGAGCCTGGAGAATGCAGCTATAAAAGATTTAACTACAGACATACTGCTGCTTAGGGGACTATTGCAGGCCTACCTAGCAGAGTATTTAAAGATATATAACATTATCAAAACAGGAAGCTACCAGAAGCAGAACTGTGCCAGTGCTTTCATAAGAAGCTTTTAACACATTAAGAAGTGTACATTAATTACTGCAGAAGGAGAGGTAGGCATTCAGCACTGGGCCAAGGGGAGACATACTTGGGACAATTCTAGTGCTAAGAACAACCATCCCAGACAACAAAGAAAGGATCTTTGCATATTTTACTGACCTGATCTTCTGATGGATGTATCTACTATGCCATCTTGTGTGCAGCACTGATTACTGCACACAAGAAAATCTAAGTAAATATCTACACAGATAGGACTTCCCGAATATTAGCCGAATGTTCAATTTACCGTCAAAGTTGCAGGAACAAAAGAAACCTCTCTTATATATATCCCTCACACTTTTTTTTAACCCCCCTGACATTCCACTTAAATATATTTATGGCCTATATGACAGCTTTCTTTGATGATTGCCATACTGGTCTCTGACCAAAGTTAGGTCCTAATCTTCTACTTCACATTCCTCTCATCAATTTCTGCTCTTTCATATAGAGCTAGTCTAACTACCAATGCAAAGACTTAATTTAGCTTTTCCACAATGGTGTTATTTTACTACCTGTCCACATATCAGGTCTACAGATAATCTACCAGGACTCTCAGTTATGCTGGTTTTTTTCAGAGAGGCCGAGATAGGAAAATTTAAAGACAGATACAGAAGCAGCGTGATGGAGTTCTCGTAAAAAAACACCTCAGAGATGCAATCAAGGCAGGGGGGAAAGAGATTAAAAACAAAACAGAAACGCTTTTAAGCAGTGATTCTGTCTGCAGTAGTAGATGTCCCTTTTTGTGAGAGAAAAAAAAACAGACCTCCACAGTAAATAAGCTTTCTTTAGCTCTCCTCCCACTATAGTTTTGCTAGTATGTGCAAGAGCAGCACACAGAGCATTAACAATCCTATTATTTTGTTCAAAAGCCAGTACTGAATGACATTTTACCCTTACTTTCACTCTCGTCCCCTTTAACACCCAACAAAAACACAGTCACCCTCATAAAGAAATTCTTAACTTTTACACTAACGTGAAGCACTCTTCCTACAGAAAGGTCACAAAACCTACTCCGATCTTCTTAATCTACCTTCATAGGAAGTGCTGTTATCTCATAACAAATTTAAGGCAATATTAATGTATTTTAGCCTCTAAATAATTAAACTAGAGAGTAAACATTTTACTCCTTTCTGTAAGACAACTAGGAACTTTATCTTCAGCACTGAAAATACTCTTCTAGCCAGGGCTGTTGCTCCAAACCACCTTTCACACATTGTTAACTTATAACATATAATACTTTCAACTTTTGAGCTAAAATTTCATAAAAATAACAACATAAATAGAATGGCTCAGTTACCACAGATATTTGCCGTGCTAGATACAGATTTGTGCTGGTTTTGGCTGGGACAGAGTTAATTTTCTTTATAGAAGCTAGTATGAGGCTATGATTTGGATTTGTGCTGAGAACAGTGTTGTTAACACAGAGATGTTTTTGTTATTGCTGAGCAGTGCTTATAGAGAGTCAAGGCCTTTTCTGCCTCTCACACGACCCCACCAGCAAGTAGGCTGGGGGTACACAAGAAGCTGGGATGGGACACAGCTGGGACAGCTGACCCCAACTGACCAAAGCAATATTCCATACCATATGACATCACCCTCAGCATACAAAGCTGGGGGAAGAAGAAGGAAGGGGGGACGTTCGGAGTTAGGGTGTTTTGTCTTCCCAAGTAACCGTTATGTGTGATGAAGCCCTGCTTTCCTGGAGATGGCTGAACACCTACCTGCCTGCCAGTCGGAAGTAGTGAATAAATTCCTTGTTTTGCTTTGCCTATTAAACTGTCTTTATCTCAACCCACAAGTTTTCTCACTTTTATTCTTCCAATTCTCACCCCCACCACATCGTGGGGGGAGTGAGCGAGTGGCTGTGTGGTGCTTAGTTGCCAGCTGGGGTTAAACCACGACAAGATAACAACTGCTCTGTGTGGCAACTGTCATTTGCCTTATGAAATTTTATTAAGTAATACATGGGCTTACACACCCAAAGACCATTCTACAGATTTAAGTAATATTTTTCATGTTTATATGTCTCTAGATGCTTTAAAGCAACCCCCAAAAACATCCAACTGCTAAGGATAATAAACTCTCCAAGACTGAGGAGTGTAAGTACACGTCAGCATTTTCAATACCTTATTCTTGCTAAGCCCTTGTTTGAGGCACCACTTACAATCTTGTGTTTTGTTCTTTTCATATGCAAACATAAAATAGGGGTAAAATATGCCCACTTGGAAGACTTCTTAAGAAAGGCTTGAAAGCAAAGAAAAGCTTTGTTATATAAAATCTCTAACTTGAACAAAGTTGTGTCCCATTACGTCAAGATTACACCTGGCCTAAACACAGATGGCACATAGCTTGTTTTGGGGTGTGGCTTTTGTTGTTTGGGTTTTGTTGCTTCTTGTCTAAGTGCAGAAGAGAGAGGGCTAGACAAAAAAAAGCCAAAGCAACGTCACAGCAACCAACCTCTTATACATATCCAGCAGTCCTCCTTTTTGTTGTGCTTAGCAAGCTCATCTTCGGTCACTTCAATTAGCCTCCCTTTTAAACCAGTCAAGTCCTTCCCACTTTTAGTTAGTCGAATCCAATCCATAAGACTCCTTCCTGGTTTTAAAGGTACCTGAAAAATAACAAGTGTACAAACATTATTAACTCTAGAGGAAGAAAGAGCCATTCGATACACTTTTTTAAGCTCTCAAGAAGGACTCGGGCAAAAATAACACAACCTGTATTCTTCACCAATATTTGGGAGCCCTACTCAAGCAGCAAGGCTGCTTAAGGAAGCTTCCTACGTAGTAACCCAGGCAAGGGAATTCCTGAACATCAACAAACATTTAGACAACTCTTCCGAAAGCAAACCACAGATATCAAGTCCTCCTGTGATGGTAAAAAGTTTTTTATCAGCGTCATTTGAGTTATGGCCTGGAAACCTATGAGCAACAAAAAGAGATTTGAAAATCATGGCCAGGTAGGACACGGTAGGAAATGTCACCTTCACAGCATTCATAAAGACTTTCTGCAAGCCGTACAGCAACTAGAAATCTCACCCAGAGAAAGCTGGGGCCAAAGTCTTCTAGCTTACCACGGATGTATTATCTGTGGCCTGCCTGAAAGGCAGAGCAAAATCTTCAGGGTGTCTAGCATCTTCCTTTTCAACAGTACCACAGACTGGGAACCCCTTTGAGCCAAACTCTAACAGCAGGGAGCAAGGATAAAGAATCATGGTCTTACAAAACCACAGCAAAACCAGAAGTGAGAAAACTAAAAGGGCACATAGACCCACATCTCTTGATGCTACTTTAGTCTGAGTTTGCTTTCCAAGTGGGGTCTGCAGACACCAAGGGCCCCCAAAACCACTCCAAAGATGAAGGCCCATAAAGTGTAAGCTGCGGGCAGTAATTTCAAGCTGAAAGTCTCTGTCTCTGCACAGGAGGAGCCCCGAGACAGCCTGGGAAGGCAGAGCAGGAAGCGCCATCATCACCACCTTCTAAAACGAGAAATACGAAGCATCTTTCAGCGACGCAGCAGAGTCAGCCCCTCGCCCGGGGGCCCTGTCACAGCCGCCGCGGCCCCTCGGCGCTTGCTGGCGTACGAGCCCTCTCGAAAGAAGCGCCCAGAGGCAGCCCTGCCCCAGCCGCAACCGGGAGCCGACCGGCAAACCACAGCAGCTCCGCCGAGAGCGGCCAAACCACGCAGCCGGCCGAAACGAAGCGGGGGAGCCGCTGACCCCACCGGGCCGGGGCCCTCTCCCGAGCGACGGCTACCGACAGCCCCGCAGGGCCCCAGGCCGCGGTGCCGGGGAAGGCCCAAGCGCCGGCTGCGACCGACCCCCACACCCGCGACGGCAGCCGAGCTGTCCCTACCTTGGCGCGGCCGCCCGCAGCCACCCGCTGCTGGGAGCTGGGCGCGGGGAAGGCCTGCGGCGGCACGTTCAGCATCCTGCCGGCCCGGGCCGCGGC